>NW_006499905.1:2842027-2860976 GCF_000471905.2 Amborella trichopoda | reverse complement strand
CCATATCCACTTCCTCTATCTCTCCATAAACCAAACCCCCCCCCCCCCTCCCCTCCCTCATATCTATTGGATTTATGAATTCAGTATAATTAGAATAAAAAAGGAAATTAGGATAAATATTTATGCTATAGTCTCTATAATATTAGGGTTTTTTTGTATTTTTACAACATTTGTCCTCCCCTTAACTCTGGCTTAATAATATAGTATAGTTATTTTATTTTATTTTGGTAAGTCAGTGGGAAAGAGGCCCCCTACCCGTTTTTATTAAATAATAATAATAATAAATACAACTCATAAATTCACAACTCTTTGATGGGGCAATTGCGTAACATCATAGAGTAAAAGAAGAGAAATACAATCAAGAGGTCTAGTCGTCAGATAGTGGCGTCAAGATAAACCGTGGCTTTTTTAGCAACTGTATCGGCCACCATATTAACCTCACGATACATATATGAAATGTACCACTCACGTGCAGTAACTCTCTATCTGCAATTGGTAGCAACAATGTAAAGATGACATGGGTTTGCATCTATCTCGAATAACATTGACAAGTAAAGAATACTCACTTTCAATTTATAGAGAAACTCAATGGCGAGATCCACTCCAACTTGCAAAGCATGAAATTCTGCATAATTAGTTGATGCAACTCCAAGGGGTTTTACAAATGCAACAATAGAAGAACCATCTTCACCTCTAATGGAGTATAGACATTTCTTAATCAAAGTAAAATACCTTTTCTCGTAAGCCGGAGTGTCCTTTCTCTCTTCTCGAATTTAGGGTGAGATCTATGTCTAGCTTGGAGGTAGTTGTGCTAGTGTACAATCTTTCTTAATAAAAATATTTTCAGTCATCATTTTTACTTTTTAGGTAAATTTGGTGTCGTTTTAGTTTTGTTATTTATTTATTTAAATAATCTTCTATATGTTTTATTTAGGATAATCTAGCAAATATTACCTCTAGGTATTTAAATTATTCAATTAACTTTTGCATTTTACGCTAATGTTTTTTTTCTTTCTATTTCTTTACATTTTCTTCAAAATGTGGCCACGACTTGACCTAAAATTTAAGTCGTATCAGCATTTGGACTGTGGACTTGCACTCTAAATTTGTCACATGGCTCAACTGAGTGGGTTCGCACTCCAAATGCCAACGCAACCCAGAGCTCAGGAATGGCATATCCAAGGAGTAGGCTGAAGCTCATGCCCACCTGGGGCACTTTGGAAAAAAAAAAAAAAGCAAAAGAAGAAGGAAAAACGAGCATAGGTGTAGGAAAAACTAAGAAGCATATTTTAAATATGGGTGCAATTTGTATAAAACCTTCACATTGAAAAAAATTATAAGCTTCTTCATCCTTAATTAAGAAACATTGCCATCGCTTTTTTATTATTCAGTTGGGCTGTTTGGATGGAGTTAACATTCTAAAAGCAAAGTCGTATTCTACCCTTCTAAAATTCTCTTGTCAATCCAAAAGATGTTTGGATGGAGTTAACATTCTAAAAGCAAAGTCGTATTCTACCCTTCTAAAATTCTTTTGCCAATCCAAAAGATGTTCTTATATCTCTCATAGTAGTAGACAATTTGCTTCCATAGAATAAGCAAACCTGAACTTGAGCTTCTCTTTAGCTTCTCCTTATTCATGAAGAGAAAGGGTTTCCCATGGATGTGGTATGAAAAAAAAGGTTCGTCCTTTGTAGAGAGAAAAAATGACTTTACCTTACAAAGATGCCGCCTAGCGCTGCCATGGATGGGGCTTGAGATTCTTTGGTTTTTTGCAACCCGAGCCCATGGGTGTGGCATGAGAGAAAAGGCTCACTTTTTATAGAGAGAGAAATGGCCTTGGCTTTACAAATACGCCCGCTAGGGCTACCATATATGGGACTTGAGCTTCTCTCGTTTTTTGCAACCCAAGCTTCTGCTTATTCATGAAGATAAGGGGCTTCTCATGGGTGGGGTGAGAGAAAAGTCTCGCCTTTTGTGTAGAGAGAAAGTGTCATGGCTTTACAAAGATGCCCCCTAGGGCCCCATGGATAGGGCTTGAGCATGTCTGGTTTTTTTAGAGAGAGAAAATGAAAATACTATGTTCATTTAGAGAAAGTAGATTTTGGGTTTCTAAAGTTTCACGGAGTTGTTGGGTCATTGGGTTGATGTTTGTACGGGGGAGAAAGAGTTGCACTTTCATCAAAATAAAATTCAAGTCCGACTTGAATTTTTTATACAGTAACTTTTGCCTTGACACTGAAGTATTTTTTATTTCAATGTAAAAATCTAACAAAATCTTGAGGTTATCCAAAATGGTTCAAATGTGTTTCACATTATTTTTGAATTGCAATTCAAAAATATTGCAATTTTGGGCACATCCAAACTGGTACTAAACTTTTTTGAATTATAGTTTCATCTAGACGGAGGGTTTTTTTTTCTCATCATCATCATCATTATTTTAGCCTTTTGCCAATTAATTGAAGTAGGTTAATAGCCAAAAATATAAAAAATGCTCAATGTATAATAACAAGGGTATATTAGTGTCCAAAATTTGTTGAGTATAAATATAAAATACTTTATTTCTCTCATATTTTAATACCGACAAGTGTTTTGGAAACCTTATTTATTGTTTTTGTCTTTTACAATTATTTTCCTTACTCTTTGGGGTAGTTTAGTATGTATGAAAGTTTGGCAGGAAATATTTAAATATACAAATAATTTACAAGAAAATTAGTCACGATGGCAATTTCCTATGTTTGGTAAACACATTTGAAGACTGGGGGAGATCATGAAATTTGGAGATAGTTTCTCTATTTAAAAATTTTGAAATAGTTTATCCCCCTAAAAATTAGATTTGATATAGTTTCTCTTTAAAAAATGTTGAGATAGTTCCTTTCACTAAAACATAATTTTTGAAATAGTTTCGCTCTCTAAAAATTTTGAGAGCTTCCAGCTTCTCTCTCTTTCTAAATCTTTTTAGGCCATGGTTATTTGCTTTTCTTTTTCTTTTGATAGTCTAAACTATTGATAATTTCTTATGTTAAAAAAAGATATCGATAATTTCTTTATCTATTTTCTCAAGGTTTTTATCTTAGTTTTCATTGGTTTATTAAAACCTTTGTTTCTTTGGGTAGTTATCTCTATATAATGGTATTAGAGATGTTTGCCATAAGTAGATAATATTATTAAGGAAGATACTACAAAAGGCCTATAAGCGAAAATGAACAGTGATTTCGCTTACCCTCATCACCGCTCAAAGTTCATCGCACGGTCACGATTGTCCGGTAACGTTTCAAGTCGGAATGACATGAAATTTGGAGCTTGTGTTCATAAAAAATTGGTGAATCTACGAAAAGTATCAAAAAATTATTTTACATGAAAAAATTGATCAAAATACCCTCGAAAAGTTTAAGATTTGATCATTGTTATTAGATTTCCTTAGAATTCATAAATTTTGAAAGAAAGTATGTTTCTATCTCCAAAAACTTGTGAGAATAAGGGAAAATTACGTACGTCTTCGTTATAGTTTGCGCTACTACAAAATTACTGAATAGTTTCCGTTATTACCTATTTGTCTGTTTTTTCATGTCTTAACGATTTTTTTTTTAAAAAAAAGATAATTTTACCCTTTTTCATTTGTTGAATAGCGGAATTCAATAGATTTTTGGTTGTTTGACAACCAAAATCTTGTCAATTTTGGTTTTTGAAAAATCAAAAATTTTAATTTTTTGGTTGTTGTTCTTGAAGAACTGAAATTTTTTCGTAGGTACTCTGTATTCTCTCTATGCATTTTCTCTTTTCCGGTTGTTCAACAACTGAATTTGTTGAGGATTAATGTCTTATATTCTGAGGAAATAAATCTGCCAAGGTGGAGTAAAAAATACAACTCGGGAGGACCGTTAAAAGCCCGAAGAGACGAAGGCCCATAGGGCTTGAGGTTGAAATCAAGGATACAGACAATGCCCTAGTTCTATTGGCTTCGCTTCTAGGATCATACGATCACCTAGTTACGACTCCACTGTACGAGAAAGAGACTCTTGAGACGGATGAAGTCATTGCTACTCTCATGTCAAACGAGACAATGAAGAAGACTAACAGTATTAAATCTCAAGGAGAAAGTTTCTTTGGAAAACACAAAGAGAGTCATGAAAGGAGCAGATTAAATCAAAGGAGGTCTGGAAGCAGAAGTCGGTTAAAATCGAAGGGGAATGACAAGTTTATTTGCTATTACTGCAAAAAAGAAAGTCATATGAAGAGAGACTGCCCAAAAAAAAAGGAGGATATAAAGATGATAGAAATAGGAAAAACATCTGATGAAGCTGGCGTGGCCGATAGCTCTGATGGAGATCTTCTCTCTATATCTTCAGGTAAGAATCAATTTACTGATTCTTGCATTTTAGATTCTGGTTGTTCTTTTTATGTGTTCAAATAGAAACTGGTTCAAAACCCTCAAATCATATAGTGGTGGGTCTGTTCTAATGGGGAACGATGCGGTATGTAAGACCATTGGAATATGAACTATCAAAATCAAGATGTTTGATGGGATGGTACGAACCTCATCATATGTGAGGCATATCCCACAATTAAAGAAAAACATAATATCGCTAGGGGCTCTTGATTTGAATGGTTGCAAGTATACAACAACAAGTGGAGTTCTCAAAGTTAGTAAGGGATCTATGGTTGTCATGAAAGGTCAGATGACTGGGAACCTATATAGGTTGAAAGGAAATACAGTTATAGGTGGAACTTTCTGTAACCACAGATGTTGAGTCCAACATAGATGACACAAATCTGTGGCATATGCGTTTAGGGCATATGAGTAAACGAGGTATGATAGAACTTCATAAAAGAAAATTGTTGAAGGGTGTGTAAAGTGGATTTCTGTAAGTACTGTGTTTTCGATAAACAGTGCAAGATTAGATTCAAAACTGTAATTCATACGAGCAAGGATATACTAGACTATGTACATACAGATGTATGGGAGCCTTCACCGATCAAATCTAAGGGTGGGGCAGAATACTTCATTACCTTCATTGACTATTATTCAATAAAGGTTTGGGTCTACTTCATGAAGCATAAAAGTGAAGCATTCATAAAGTTTAAACAATAGAAAGCAAATGTAAAAAGGAAGACATGAAAGAAACTAAAATGCTTGAGATCAGATAATGGATGAGAGTACAAGTCTAGAGAATTTCAAGAATTCTGTAAAGAAGAGGGGATTGTACGTCACTTTACCACACCAGAAACTCCTCAGGAAAATGGTGTGGTTGAGAGGATGAACATGACTCTTTTGGAAAGAGCTCGTAGTATGAGATTGAATGCAGATTTGAAGAAAAGCTTCTGGGTAGATGCAGTTGACATGACCTGTTTCATCGTTAATAGGCCACCATTTACATCGATTGGTTACAAAATTCCAGAGGAGATGTGAACATGAAAGACGGTAGATTACTGTATATTGACAATCTTTAGATGTCCAGCCTATGTCCATGTGCTAAGTGTGAAACGTTCCAAATTAGACTCTAAGTCTAAGCAATGCACCTTTCTCGATTTTGAGAAGGGAGTGAAAGGATTCAAGCTTCACATAAGGTTGTGCTTAGCAGGGATGTTGTGTTTAATGAATCTCACATAGTGAAGCCAATTAACATGCAAGATGACAAAATGCAAGTAGATGAAAGTGATGGAGAAAGATCGACAGTTTAGGTGGAGCTAGAAGAGTCTAAAACACAAGAAGAGGAAAAATCATCTAGCAGCATACCAGAACAACAACAATCACATGGTGAACCATATAGTTTGGCAAAAGGCAAAAAGAAACGTGTTCGCAAAGCTCCTGTGAGATACGGCTTGGGAAAATCTACTCCTTTGAATATGCTTTAAGTGATACACAAAGTGATAAATAGATGACAGCCATGATGGAGGAGATGAATTTTCTGAAAAAGAACAAGACTTGGGAGCTTGTTAAGAGGCCAAAGGGAAGGAAAGTAATTGGGTGCAAGTGGATCTTTCGGAAGAAAGAGGCAGTAACAGAAAAAGAATGTTAGAGATTCAAGGCTAGGCTCGTAACAAAGGGCTACGCTCAGAAGGAGAGAGTGGACTTCAATGAAATATTCTCTTAGGTTATCAAACACACTTCAATAAGGCTATTACTTGTTTTAGTAGTCATGTTTGATTTGGAGCTAGAACAACTTGACATGAAGACAACGTTTCTTCGTGGTGATTAGGAGGAACAAATCTTTATGGAGCAACCTGAAGGCTTCAAGGTGCATGGAAAGGAAGATCAAGTTTGCTTGCTTAAGAGATCGTTTTATAGTCTTAAGCAATCTCCCAGACAGTGGTACAAACGTTTTGACTCTTTCATGGTAAAGAAGTTAGTACGATTGTTGTGTTTATTTTAAAGTTCTTGATGATAATTCCCTTATTCTCTTAATGCTTTATGTTGATGACATGCTCATTGCTACCAAGAATGCATGTGACATAACTTCTCTTAAGTCTATGTTAAATTCTGAGTTTGATATGAAGGATCTAGGGGCCGCTAACAAGATCTTTGGTATGGAGATTCATAGAGATAGAAGTGCAGGTAAACTCTGGGTAACTCAAAAAAGGTATGTTGAAATGGTGTTGGAGCGTTTCAACATAGAAACGGCCAAATCAATTAGCACTCCATTGGCGAGTCACTTCAAGTTATCTGAATGGCAGTGTTCTTTTTATGGATGAGGAGATAGAGCATATGCCTTTGGTGCCCTATGCTAGCGCAGTCGGAAGCCTCATGTATGCTATGGTTTGTAGTAGGCCAGATTTATCTCATGCTGTCAGTATTGTTAGTGGATACATGAGTAATCCTGAAAGGGAGCATTGAAATGCTATTAAGTGAATTTTCAGATATATGAGAGGGATGTTAGATCCCGTAATTATGTTCAGCAGGAAGATAAGCTCTACGAAACTGGTGGGATATGTCGATTCCGATTATGTTGGTGATTTAGACAAGTGCAGGTCTACTACAGGGTATGTCTTCACGCTAGCAGGTGGACCTATTTAATGGAAAACAATGCTTCAACCCACGATTGCATTGTCTACAACAGAGGCAGAGTACATGGCAGCAGTTGAGGCTGCAAAGGAGGCGATCTGGTCGACTGGTTTGGCTCGTGAGTTGGGGTGGGAGCAAGAAGGTATTGTGTTGCATGTGTGATAGTCAAGAGTGCCATAAATCTTGCAAAGAATTAAGGGTTTCATACAAGGACAAAACACATTGATGTGAGATATCACAAGATCAGGGAGTTTGTGTCAGAAAGAATCATTCACTTGAAGAAAATTCATATGAATGACAACCCTGCAGATATGCTTACAAAACTGGTCACCACGGAGAAGTTCAAGCTTTGCTTGGACTTGCTTAATATCTCTCATTGTTGAGAGTGAGGGAAGCACCCCATGGCAAGTGGGGGTGTAGTCGTGTACCTTTATGAAGGTATGGGGATGAAGACATCTTCAGGGTGGCTCAACAGAATTCAAGCCAAGGTGAAGATTGTTGAGGATTGCTGTCTTGTATTATGAGGAAATAGATTTGCCAAGGTGGAGTAAAAAAGACGACTCCGGAGGGCCGTTAAAAGCCCGAAAGGCCGAAGGCCCATAGAGCTTGAAACTGGGAGGAAAAATTCGGATATATCCGTACATGGGATTCGTTGTATCTAGGATTTGATATATATCCATACAAGGGTATTTCAATAATTTGTACCATCTATCTAAGAGTCGATATATATTGTTGCGATTTGGGGTTCATCCATGGTTAATGGTTAAGGGAAAAAAGCAAATCTCTCTGTAATTAAATAAAAAACAGAGAGGCGTGAGGAAGAGAGCGAATTGTAACCCTATTCTTCATTGTCAGTAAAGAAGCTCTAATCTCCCTATATCTTTGTATTGTGGTTGGTTGTCTATTTATTTTGTGTTTGTTTCTTCTTTTTTATTTTCGTGGATTGCTTTTCATTTCTACAGAATTCGCTATGGATTTTCTCTTTTTCGGTTGTTGAACAACCGAATTCAATGGATTTTCCACTATACCCTTCTTCACAACTCTTTACTCGTATTTTCCTTTTAAACTCTGCTCGATGTGCTTTACTCGTTTTGCCCTTTAAACTCTTCTCGATGTTTATGATAGATTTCTCATTGTAGAGAGAGAATGAATAAATATAAGGAAGAGTTTAAAATGAGAGAATGGATAAACATAGAGAAGAGTTTAAACCCACTCAATCTAAGGTACAGAGAGAATGGATAAACATAGGAGAGAGAATGGATAAGCATAAGGGAGAGTTTAAAGGGTAAAGAAGAGTTTAAACCCACTCAATGTTTATCCATTCTCTCTCTATACCTTACATGGGGTGGGTTTAAACTCTTCTTTACCTTTTAAACTCCCCCCTATCTTTATCCATTCTCACTCCTATGTTTATCCATTATCTCTCTATACCTTATATTGAGTTTAAACTATTCACTATGTTTATCTATTCTCTCTCTACCCTAGGTTTAAATCCATTGTAGAGGATTTTGGTTGTTGAACAACTGAAAATCTATTGAATTCGGTTGTTCAACAACCGAAAAAGAGTAAAAACGTATTTTTAATTTTTTTTTTGTTATGACATAAAAAAACAGACAGATAGGTAATAATGAAAACTATTTAATAGTTTCGTAATAACGCAAACTATAACGGATATGTACGTAATTTTCCTTATAAATAATCATGTTAATTTCTTATTATCTCTTGTTCTTTTACAGAGAAAAAAAGAAGAAAAAAAAACCCTACTTTCTTTTTTTTTGGTTACCTAAGTTGGAATCTATACTAAAAAAGGGAGATATAAAATTTGCAAACTAGGAATGCTGTTTAATTCGTTATCTTGGACCCCAAGATTTAATTTTATTTGTAAGGATTGGATAGACTTTTTATTTTTATTTATCAGAATCAATTTTTAGAAATAAGATTAATATAGATTTTTTTTTATAAAATTATATTTTAGGAAGAAAGTATCCATATTTTCTAGGTAGGAATCTATTTAAGAAAAGAACTGATGGTGTTAGTGTGGGAGGTTCCCTTGTTATTAGGAAATATCTTTGAGGGGACGTTAATTTTTAGATGGGTTTTTTTAGAATATGTTTAAGATCAATGTGAGGGGAAAGTTTTGAAGATCGATGTGAGGGCAAGTTTTGATAAGGAAGTAGTAAGAAAGGATTAATTTTTGGGAAAAAAATAGGAGTTCCATCTTTCTATTTATCTTGTGGAAAGGAAACATTCATGTTCTTTGGAAATTGACGTGGGTACGAGTCGAGTTAACTATCTTTATTTGGTAGTTATCTTTAGGTTTGTGAAGGCAATCACATGAATTGTAATGGGGAATTGAGTTTTATGAATGGAAAAAAAATGATATTTGAGATGGTATAGAGTAAGAGAGAGAGCCTTTTGGTGTTTTTTTTTTCTCTTTTGCTTATGGATCTATGCCGGAATATTCGTATCCCCACGTTTTGTTCTTTTTTCTTATGATTTTCTTCACGATTTTTATTTGCCTCTTAAACACGGTTAACTTTGCTAGTGTTGTTTGCTGGTAATTTTTATAGTCTCTCAATATGAAAGATGAATATAAGGTGAATGACTAAATTTTAGGGGAGAGAAAGTATAATAGTGTTTCGAAGAAGGATCAATTGAAAATAAAAATAAAAATAAAAATATAAAATTCAAAAATTAAGGGATTTGCCTCTAATATATATTTTTTATCATTTAGACAAAGGAATACTTATTTTTACATTTTTCCATTTTTAGACATTTATGTAATTTGAGACCTCAACCAAATAATAAAAATACCCTTAATTGTTTTGTATAACTAATGAAGAACACAATGTTCAGTGTTACTAATATGGAATAACCATGGGTATTTTTATTATTATGCAGTTAATTACTTTTCATGGAACATATTATAAAAAATGTCTCTAGTTTTTCTGTTCAAGAGTATTATCGTTATTCGGGTGAGGCCTCTTAGTGGGTCAAATTATTGAAATGTCCCTCATTATTCTTCATTCCAAATTTTTAACAAGGTAAATAGTCTCATTAGGTAAATTGTCTCATTGTATACAATTCATATTTTTAAATTTTTTTAAGGCCGTATCTAAATGACATGAAAAAGAAAATACACACTCAAATATTTAAATTTTTTTGAGGTCGTATCTAAGTGACAAGAAAAAGAAATATGCACTCAAATATTAATACGGATAATTTTACCCCTTGGTTTTTTAAGTGATCCCATTCTTTTTCCCAAGAAAAATAGTTATAAAATTTCCCATTTATTTACAAAATAAATTTAGTCACCCCTGAGTTTCATGAAATCAAAAGCATATTTTCCAAAAAAGAAAAAAGAAAAAAAAGAGCGGCATATTCTTAGGGCAGTAAGTCCTAGCACTATGGAGTCGGAAAAGAAAAAAAGGGCAATGAGGGAGAAGCTAAGGGCTTAAATAATGAGTTTAGGAACCAATTCTCTCTCCTTTAAGCATTCTTCTCACGCTCTGCAATTCGGCCGCCTCTCTCATTGGAAGAGCCTTGTTCAGCAAGTATGCATAAACACGCTTTCCATTTCTCCCTTTTTTATTCTTGATGATTTGTTTTAGTTTTATTTTCTCTCTGTTATCCCGATAACTCCTCAACACATAAAAATTCCCATTCCCATTTTTCAATTTTTTTTGTACCCTTTTATCTCATTTTTCTGTAACATGAACATGAATTTCATGGTTCTTCTTATTCTCTCACCATCAAATTCATTCTTGGTTTAAATTTCTGGCTTTGGTTCTTAGCTTTTCATCGTTTTTTTCTATTGGGTTTATCTTAGACTGGGGTTCGAGCAATTTTATTTGATGTTTCTGTAATTTGAGCATGCGTTTCTGGGATTTTCTTCTTCTCTCACTATCAAATATTTTCTGTTTTGGAAATGAGTTTTTTGTTTTGTTTCATAGATTTTCATGGTTTTTATCTTGTGGGTTTCTGTTATAGTGGAGCTTGAGCAATTTTATCTCATGTTTCTCTAACTTGAACATGTACTTCTGGGTTATTCTTCTTCTCGCACCATCGAGTATATTCATGGTTTAAATCTAAGTTTCTGCTTTTTTGTCTTAGCTTTTCATTTTTTTTTTCTCTGTTGGGTTTCTTTTATAATGGGGCTTGAGCAATACTCTGGAGAAATTCGTTAATGCGTATCAGTGATTTAGACAGATTATTTTAGAGCATCATCTGTAAGGCTTCTCTGCAGAAAGAGGAATTCGCGATTCTTCGCTATGCTGAATGGTGATGATAATGTAAGTTTCCAATTTCTCCAAATCCATTTGTAACCATTCTCTTTTTTATGCATCTCTCTCTGATCCCTTGTTACTGCTTGTTACCTGTTGAGATGCTTATTTTGTACTAAGAACCACTTGTGGTTATATTTATCTAGTAAACTACATTGTAAAAAAGGTACAGAAGGTGAAAAACCCAGTTATCTTCACTGCAGCTTGAAAATCGGCTTTACTTGAGCATTGTGCTGTATATGTATGGTTTTGGACATATTGAGAATGAAGATCTGGCTGTTTTATAGTAGTTGTGATATTACTCTCGGTTCAGTTCAGTATGATGTACTTGTCTTTTTTTCTTTTTAATGTTTATTTAGCAGGTAGAAAATGAAACAGGCACTGTCAGGCAACTGCTTGCGAAATTGTGTAAGGCCTCACTAAGAGCGACTTTTCCAGATGACTTGGAGTTGGAGCCATTGGTTGCTATATGCACGGGAAAATTTGGCGATTATCAATTGTAAGCGTAGTTGTTTCTCTGTTTTGTTTCTAAAGGAAGGAAGCTAGAAAAGAAAATTGATATGTGAATTTATAGTCCTTTGCACTTGATCTTGTTATATTGGAAACAAATTCACCCATCATGGTCTTACTTCTTCCACATACTTGTTTATTTGAATTTAAGCTACCGTACTTTGTGTTTGACTCTTCCACCTTGGTTCTTGATCCGTTCTTCAATGATCATGAAAGATTGTTCAGATCATATTGAATTAATCATGTCTGTTATGTTTTCTACTTTCTATTAATTTTCTAGTCATAGAAACCATGCTAACTAACAGTGCATTATGA
Organism: Amborella trichopoda; assembly: GCF_000471905.2. The sequence continues at coordinate 2,848,868 of NW_006499905.1, read as the reverse complement.
CGCAGTAACAATGCTATGGGTATCTGGTCGAAAATTAAGGGACAGCCTGGCCCATTTAATAAACCTTTTTCTGTTGGAGAGGTATGTGTTTCTTAATAAACATCTATGATCTTTTAAGCTTTTCATTGATTTTTGCAACTTATAAGAGTCGTCGGCTGTTTTGGTAATTCTGTATTTGTGATCAGTAAAGAATGGGGTCATTCATTAGAGATCAAATTTGAAATGCTTTATTTCGACTACTAGCATGAGGATGTGTCTATAGATTAAGAAAAACAGGAATACAAAGAAATCTTTGGCATGGTATTGGTGTTACTTTCATCTTCCATTTAATTTTTTTTTGAAATATATTTCGTTTTCAATAACATAAAGACTGTAAATATAAAAAGAAAATCATGGAGGTTTTCAATGATTGGGATTTAACCCCCACTTTTTGAAATGGGTAAATCAAATATAGGTGCCCATGAAAACTGCTTATGCAAATAAACATAAACCCTGAATACCTGAAATTTAACTTTTATAAATATATTTTTATTTCTTTTTCAGGCAATCAGGAAAACTCTTCCACCTTCTGATATGATAGAAAGCACCTCTGTGGCAGGTCCTGGATTTGTGAATGTTGTTTTATCGAAGCCATGGATTGCTAAGGTGTGAGAAATTCTATCTATATGAGAAAGAGTCTTTTTGTATCTTTCGACATGTTTACATTCTTGATACTAAATCGTCAATATTGTTGGTATTGCAGAGAATACATGCGATGCTATTGAATGGCATTGGAACCTGGGCACCTGTGCTTTCTGTCAGGAGGGCGGTGGTTGATTTTTCCTCACCAAACATTGCCAAAGAAATGCATGTTGGCCACCTTAGGTCAACAATAATTGGAGATTCTTTGGCCCGAATGCTGGAGTTTTCTAATGTTGAAGTTCTTCGGCGAAACCATGTTGGTGATTGGGGTACTCAGGTGTGTTTAATTGTGAAAAAAAAAACTCCATATTTATTAGGTTTCCTCTAGTATCTTGTTCCTTTTTGGGGGTCAAACTTTATATATGTTAAAAATTTCAATTATTTATTAATTTGTAAACTATAGAGTGCGTAAAAGTTAGATTCCCTCATGTCGTATTCTATTGCATTGATATTGTGTATAATACGTACATTGATGTCATTGATAGTTATGTTGTGTGTAATACCTTCATTGATGTCACTGTATCTTTGATAGTTATGTTGGACACATGCAGGATGCTAATTCAATTCCAGTTTATGCAGCATTTGGTCATATCCGCATCCTTTTACAGTCCAGATTTGCCACACTTAATAATAAATCATGGAAATAACCAACATGTGAGCTTTTGGGTTTAAGTTGACATCTCTGGTGGCTCTATTGTTGTAGACTTTGCCACATGAGTCAGGGGATTTCTCTAGTTAGTTATCAATCAATCCATCATACATATGCCATGTATTGTATACCATTCAGATGCTTGCGGCTTTTAAAATATTTGCGTACTTCAAGGACAAAAGAATTTAATGGTAGGTAGCCTGTTAGTAAAACAGTTTAAAATATTGTTCTAGCTGTTAAATTCTTCTATCAACCAAGATTACCTAAAAGTTGTTGTTCTCTACATGTGGTTTTTACAGTTGTACATCAGTGATTAAAATTTCATCTTCGACAAATTATGATTTGGAACTCATTGTTGACTTCTGCAATTTCACAGTTTGGCATGTTGATCGAGTACCTGTTTGAAGAGTTCCCTAACTGGGACGATGCTGGTGAACAAGCCATTGGAGATCTTCAGGTTGGTGACGACCAATTATCCCCTCTGTGGATCTCTTTTTGATGGATAAGACCTTTTTGTATATAAGAAGTGATTATCGATAAGCATTAAATTGTTATTGTTACAAAAATGGATTTATGAATTATTCTTTTGAGAGAATATTTGACTGGATTTATCAAGTATTTACCCTTTGGAAACTTTTATATCTTAATTTTGTTTTTACAGTTATTTTACAAGGCTTCCAAAAAGAAATTTGATGAAGATAACACCTTCAAGGAAAGGGCACAACAGGCTGTCGTTCAACTGCAGGTGATGGGTCTTCTAAGATTCAAAACCCAATATATTCATATGGCTTTTGTATCTGATTTGAATTTGAATTCTTCTCCTTAAACCATTCCTTATAGGGTGGAAGTCCCAATTATAGGAGAGCATGGCAACAGATTTGCGAAATCAGCCGTAGGGAGTTCGATCAAGTATATCAACGTCTCGGAGTTCATCTGGAGGAGATGGTATTATATTTGTCATAGTGATTATTAACCTTGATTATTTTTGTTGGAGGCAGGGAATTCCATTTGCAATTTCACATTGAGGTTGGATGGTATTTTTTTTTTGTGATAAAGTTTTTTTCTTAAACTTTTTTTTTCATTTTTTTGACATAGGAATGGAACTTGAGACGTTGGGCTACGAAAACCAAGCCTCTACTGTCTTGACCCAAGCCCGTTTCCTGGGGTTGGATGGCATTTTATCATCTATAGGACAGAAAAATCAAGGTTTCTGATGTGTCCTATATGAAAAATTTGTTTTAACATTTGATCTTAAGCTATATGAATATATTTGCATCATTTTTTGTGATTCTTATCTGTTCCTGGTAATAGAATCACTATTTTATATGTACGTCACTGTGATTTCCAACCTCATTGTGTTGCAAGAAGCATTATCATTTTTTTCATGATAATTTACTGCATACTTGTGTCACAGTTAACGAATTTCCCTTAATATGATTCTTATTAGGGGGAAAGTTTCTATAGCCCTTATATCCCTGGGGTTCTACATGAATTGGATAACAAAGGATTGATTCAGGAAAGTGATGGTGCAAGAGTTATCTTTCTCGATGGCTACAACATTCCTTTGATTGTCGTGAAGTCAGATGGAGGATTTAACTATGCTTCTACTGATCTTGCAGCTCTTTGGTTGGTGCTTTTATATAAATTTCCCCTTGTAAATTTACTTATTTAAGGCTCTTCGCAACCAAATTCTATGGATAGTGGCTTGTTAAAGAGAATACTGCCATCATTATGAGTGGATGTCTACTAATCAAATTTAGTTGGGTTTTTAGTCCTTGCAGAACCTCCTGTAAACCTTGTAAGAACAAATGTTCCTTGCGAATAAAGTAGAAGTTCCTTCAGCTTTCTTGTTAAGTAAATTTATTCTAAATGTTTAATTGAGAGAAAAATGATTGCGGATGTTAACCGGTGGCAAACAAGTTGAAATGCACCTATTATTATGCTTGGAAAATAAAACATAAATAAGAATTTCATACTCCTAGCGTTTCTTTTCATTGAAATTCTAGTAGGCTAGTTAGAAATGTTAATAGGCTTTCCTCATGGGAAAGTGTGCTGTATAACATGATGAAAATGGAGTAATATTACAAAGCGTTTTTTGAATATTAAGGATTGTGGGTAGTAACTGTACTTTGGTGGTTGTGGAGCTGGTCTTGCTATGGTAAATTTTCAATGTTCTCTAACTGGAATGGATGGTGGATCTGCTTGTAGCGTGTTATACCACACTCTATTTCCTGACAGTAAACCAACCTTTATACCATATTTTTATTCGTTATAATATTTTCTGTTTTTTCATGCTCGTTTTTCTTGAACAACATTCCTTTAATTCTGTTGCAACTTTTATTTTATAGGTACCGGATTAATGAAGAGAAAGCGGAATGGATCATATATCTAACCGATGTGGGTCAGTCACAACATTTTGAGATGTTCTTCAGTGTACGTATCCATGCTTTCTTAAATTGTGTATTTATACTTTTTTATTAAGTTGGTGTTTAATTATTTGTGCTATTTTTCCATGAGATACCTGCATGCATACCATTTGATGGATGTAACATGAACTTGCTGAGGGTTTCCAACATCATTTGGTAAGGATGAATTCTTAATAAAGGCGTGCATTCTCACAGACCTGACTTAAACCTCATTATGTCTACCCAGTGTTCGCAAAATCGAACGGGAACGGTTAACCGGACATGGGCCTTGAAGCGGTTTAGCCGGCCTGACCGGTAAGTTTAGCCGGCCTAACTGGTAAACTGGCCAATTCAACTGTTCTAACCGGGCAACTCTCGGGTGGTCAAAAAAGTGTTGAAAAATAAAAAAGATAAAAAAAAACTACTAAAATATGAAAAAAATATAAAGAATGATTAAAACAAAACAAATTCAAATAAAATTGAAAATGATGAAAAAAATGGATTTTAACAAATCGATTTTTGAATTAAAGATAGTATTAATGACCAAAACAATTTTTAATTTTTACCATCATGTAAAGAACATTAAAAAATGCATTACAAACCAAATTCCTTATTTTTGGGAATTTATATATATTTTTTTGAAATTTTTTTTAAAAATACTCCAAAACCGCCCAAAACCGAAACCTGGCCACTGGCCGCTTCTGATTTTAACCGGGCGGCTAGTGGTTAGATCGCCCAATTTTTCCAACAGGCTGATATTTTTGGGTTGGAATAACATAAACATGGTGCAAATAACCGTGCGTCTTAAAAGTTGTCTTGGCGAGGTTTTTTGGGTTTTAGATTATTCTTTGGAAAGTGAACCACACTTATATGGAATGCACCATGGTTAAATTTTTAACTAAGCAAGAGAAAATTGGAACTGACTTGAACCTCATTACGCCTACCATTACAATCACCAAATATGTTGATTAAAGCAGGGATTGTTAGTTGCAACAAAGTTTTTACCATCTGCACCTACATACATGGGTGGTAATTTTAGCCAGGCACTATTGTTAATATCCCTGCTGATAGTTTTGCGTAGGAATAACAAAAACATGGTGCAAATAGTCATACGTCTTAAAAGTTGTCTTGGCAAGGGCTTTTGGGTTTTAGATTATTCTTTGGAAAGTGAACCACACTTCGCGATATGGAATGCACCATGGTTAAATTTATAACTAAGCGAGAGAAATTGGGTGATATGTGGTTCATTCCAGTGAAGTTGTTACCATTATTGTTACACTGTTAATGTTAAAGGTGCTTTTGGATGACCTTAATGTTGTTATCCACATGTAGTTTCTGTTATTTTTTAGGTAGTTATTTTATTTTCTGTAGTTTATTTGCATGTAATATTTCTTGCGCAATTATTTGGGTACGAGGACTTGTAATGTTCGTTGTTATGGGTTACCTTGGTTTGCGACTGTACAGGAGATTATCAGGACAGTAGCTCGAATTCCTGCAATAGATTATGCAGGTGGGAAACTTGAAAGTTGAAATATTAGGATATTCCTTGGACCCAATTTTTATTTCCCCCCTCTTTTTTTTAATATAGAAAGAAGTTTTGGTAATGTTCGGTGATAATTGGAGTTTCTGGACCATCTGCATGCTTTATGGTGATGTTTGTTGTACTGTCCTGATAAGTTGGCATCAAAGAATGCCTTTTTCTGTCTTACATTTTTGGAATAGAGATATGTTCTAAAAAGGTTTTGGCATCATGGATTATCTTCTGTGTCTAATTTTTGGAATAGAAAAAAATGTTGCTAGTGATCTCTCTCTCTCTCTCTCTATCTCACATTTCAGGCTGCCAAGCGTGCCGGTTGGCTTCCACAAGATGGTGGATACCCAAAAACAACACATATTGGATTTGGCCTTGTACTTGGTTCGGATGGCAAACGTTTCAGGACTCGGAGTTCTGAAGTTGTACGTTTGGCTGATTTACTTGACGAAGCCAAAGCTCAAAGTAAAAAGCAGCTTATTGAGCGAGGTGTGTTAAAAGTGTTGGACTATTATCATCAGAAACTCATATACACATGCACAAACACACACATTTCCAAGAGACACACATATGTATATATAGATTTAGACCCATATTTGCTTCCACAGATCATTCTCTTTTTTCCATTTTGGCATTTTAGGAAAATAGTAAATTAAAGGCTAGGTTCGTGCCACTTGTTTGTAGCACAAACTTCAATATTGGTACCCTTGACCTCCCTCATGCAAACTGGATCTGTGCCCTAAGCAAGCATACATGCACCTATATCACATTATTTTGATCAATGTTGTTACAACTTACAAAGGCATCTTGGCCTTTTAATAATTTTACAAAGCTATAATAGCTTGGTGTGCAGAGCGTATCAATTGAAAGAGCTAATGAAAACGGTGAATTTATGGAACATCAATGGTGTGATACCAGATGTAAAAGATGGGTATGGAAGTAAAACATGTACGTAAGGGTGCATGCGTGGTGGTCCCACGAGACCTACTCTGCATTTGGCTCTGGCAAAACACCGAGTTAGGGAATGTTTATGCCTGCAAATATTTTAAAACATCTATGATTCACCGTGTGATCAATGTATAAAAAAAAAAGATTTTCGGTTCTGAAAATGCTAGATATGATCTTCCATCAAGTAAATGATCCAAAGTCAAATCTTGGAGTGAGAATTAATTTGGAACAATTTTGTTGACCTTCAAATCTTCTTTTAGATTGATTTTAGTGGTGAATGAAGATGATTGGAGAGTTTTGGCCTTACATGGTGTTTTGGCCATGGGACAAAGTTTACATTTTCATCCCACAGGAACACAAAAGTTTTTCCCTACAATTAAGCATAAATAAAAACCCAAAATGAAAGGAAACAAATTTTTAGAAAAAAAAGGGGGAAATAAAAGAAAGTAAAGATCTTCTGATAACTTTAAAAATGTGTGTGTGAGTGAGAGAGAGAGAGAGAGAGAGAGAGAGAGAGAGAGAGAGAGAGAGTAGTAGTAGTAGTCGTACTACGTTTACGTTTTCGTTTCGTTCTTCGTAGGTAAGGTAAGGAAGTAAGTAGTAGTAGTACGGTACCGGTACCGGTAC
>NW_006499905.1:2776151-2842007 GCF_000471905.2 Amborella trichopoda | reverse complement strand
GTAGTAGTAGTAGTAGTAGTAGTAGTAGTAGAGAGAGAGTAGAGTAGTAGTAGTAGTAGTAGTAGTAGTACGTAGTAGTACGTAGTAGTAGTGTAGTAGAGAGAGAGAGAGAGAGAGAGAGAGAGAGAGTACTGAATGCACAGTTTCTTTTGCTTTCTCAGGTAGAGAAGATGAATGGACTCCCGAGGAGCTTGAAGAAGCTGCTGAAGCTGTTGGTTATGGTGCTGTAAAGTAAGCTCTCTTGCCCCCATAATTTGTTTAGGTGCATGCTTAGACTGCCAAGGAAAGGAGATTTCTCTTTTAACCTTCATATCTTGGTTTCATGACTAATATACACATTACTAACTCTTTCAGGAAAAAAAAAGGACTTATATACACATTACTATAACTTCAGTGGTTCCCTCTGATACCGTTTCTCGGAATTTCGTATCACATGCAAACTGTGATAATTGATTTTTTAAATTGCTGCCATTGCTATTAAATTGCTTGTCTTCCTTCTTCACCTTTGGCTTTCTATCTTAAAAAGTTAAAGATTACCCATTTGACATCATACATCTATTATCTATTATCATTAATTGATTAAGGAATACCTTACCGCTATTATCTGTTATCTTTAATTGATGAAGGAATATAATTAATCGCCTTTAAATTAATTGTGTTCTTCTGGGTTTTCTTATTCTTATGAAGTAACCATTCTGGCATTGGCCAGTTTATTTCAAATGTATTATGGGGAAATATGATGGTGTTCGCAATATAGGGATTTCATTTTATTCTGATAATTGTTTTTCATTTTTGAGAAATTTAATGTGCACCAACTTTTGTACAACTATGTACGTTTTTAAGGTCCTCATATGGCATGGGTCTGTTTACATTTCACTCTGATATTTTTATTTTGTTTTCTTGTGACAGGTATGCAGACTTGAAAAATAACAGGTTGACGAACTACACATTTAGTTTCAACCAAATGTTGGATGTCCGGGTATGTCTGAAATTGATATGAAGGTCAATGGCCAAACACCTCACTAAAAATATTTCTTCATGCACAGTACATAACATTGTTCTAAAAGTTTTTGGCTCACTTTGCAACTTGCCTTAGTCTGCTATTCGGAGTTTTGGTGAGTCCACATGTAAACCCTTGGGGATTCGCCCTGAGTCAGTAGTTTTTAAAAAATTACTCATTTCTATATTTAAAAATAGCCGGTCCAACTCTGGACTCACCTGAGTCAGACTGGGTGACTCAGGCTCGGGCTTGGGACTCCCTACATGCATCTCTCTCTCTCTCAAACAAAAAAACAAAAGAATGGAAAAGAAGACAGAAGCAAGAAAAAGAGTAAAGATCTGGTACTATATTCCTATAAGAGAAGTAAGATTTTCCTTGTGCACTTGTTGGGCTTCTTTAGGATCACATTTTAATGGTAGTTCAGGGACTCAAACCTTACCTAGGAGAGCAATAGACTAAGAGATCTTCAAACATCTAGTCTATGCTGTGGATCACCTATAAGAGAAGGAAGATATTCATATAAGAAAAGTACAAGTTTCCTTACAAAATTGTGCTTTAGGATCACTGGTAACAGTTCATTGGTAGTTGAGGGACTCAAACCCTAACCTAGGAGGGCGACAGATTAAGATCTTCAAACCTCTAGTCTATGCGGTGGATCTCCCTATCTACCTCAGTTTTCATCAATATGCTTCATTGGTACCCCATAGTCCAATGGGCTATCGTAGATGTTCTTCCAAGGCTAATCTACTGTTCTTTTTGCTTATAGATGGTTTGGATATTTAACTGTACATAGGTGAATGTTCACGTGAATACAAATCCTGTTAATATTCTACCATCCATCAGTGGGAGTTGATGGCAAATGTAGCCTTGGAGTTCCATATACCTTTCTCCATGGACTATGGTATACTTTCCCTACTTGACATGCTTTTACCTAAGGTGAGCTTTCTTGTCCAATTCTGCAGGGCAATACAGCTGTTTACCTGCTATATGCACATGCTCGTATCTGTTCTATCATAAGGAAATCAGGCAAAGATGTGGAAGAGCTAAAGATGGTAAATGTTTTGGATATCTCATTATTAACATATTACAAGAAGTATGCTATATCACTGGACGGCAGTGACTCCAATAGACTAACGTTTTTCTTCTTTTATTCAGACTGGGAGTATCCAGTTGGACCATGTCAATGAATGTATTTTAGGAATCCATTTGATCCAATTTCCAGAGGTAAAACCACTTTGATGTTATTTACCACATGGAATGAAAAAAAATGAAAGAGTTTGGTTTGGAAAATTATCTTGAGATTCGCAAAATATATCCGAGGTTATTAGATATTGCGAGTTAACTTCTTTCCAAGTATTTTTTAAGGATGGCAATCACACATTTTTTCATTAGATTACAAAACTGGCATTGGTTCTGAGCCAGCAGTTGATTTGTTAAAGAATGACCACTGTCTTCAGTATCTCCATGTATTTTTATTTTAAAGAATACAAGAAGCAGAGAACTTTGAGTTTTGAGTAGTATATGTATTATAATCTCTCTCCTCTCTCCTCTCTTTCTCTCTCTCTCTGACTCACACACACACACACACCAGCTCTTTTCTATCCCAACAGCAAGCAGTATTTATCTTGTTCTCTCTCTGTTGAACACCCCTTCTGCTATCCCTTAGCAATATTTTGATGGTCATGATCTTTTTTTTTTCTTTTCCAAGATTGTCGAGGATGCTATCACAAATCTTCTTCCCAACACGCTCTGTGAATATCTCTACAATTTGTCAGAAATATTCACGAAATTTTATTCCACATGCCGGGTATGATCTCTAATATATTCTTCCTTGTGTTTGTTTTTGTTAATGACTTCTTGTCTATTCTATTGTTTATGAGTATCTTGTGGCATTTTTAGAAAATATCATGTTTGTGATGTTATGATTTGAGTAATTTTAATTTATCCACAAGAGCAGAGTTTTAACATCAAATACCAATAATCCTAAATGCAATGAATAAAATGCTCCCTCTGTGTGAATACTGCACTTCACATAAATGTCAATTCGCATCTTTCCAAATATAGATTGAGATCAAGAGTTCCCACAAAATGCCAATGGCCTTCCTCTGTATTCATCTTCCCCTCTTGCCAACATGATTTGTTTGGTTTTCTCTCTGTATAACAGAGAAACCTATCAATGTTACATTTGGGTTTAGAAATTTACATGGGGTTCTATGCATAGTGTACTAGTTTCATGACAATAGAACATGGTGGATCTCTCTAGCAGAATAACAAGGTCTTATAAATAGCACATATAGCCAAGCTCATCTCATCATAGGTATGTGGTATGAGAGTGATATCTAATATACTGAACTAGACTTTTAGTTCAGTTGTACCATTGCGAGTATGTGTCATGGTATATATGATTAGCTCTCCATGATTATCTGCAATATGAAAAGGATGATGCAATTCCGAGCTAGCTTTGGAGCAATATATTGAGAGCATGGCCTAACACGAGTCCAAATGAGAGTTCTAGAGCTACGTTATAAAGATAAGATATGCATCTTAGTGTGTTACATTGATATGAGAGTTAGAAATGTCAGCCCTAAAACTGCCCTTTCAAGCTCAACAAGTCTTTCTTTGAAAAGAAGGGGAGAGTTGAGAGTTTAAGTGACACTAGGTATTTCCATAGTGACATTCTAAGAAAAAAGGTTAAACAGGAGTGCCTAGGTTTCTAAACTATGAGATGTTTGTTTATCTCATATGTTGTTTTGAATCATTTCAATAACCTTGGACACTCGTATTTAGGTTAGATAGATCAAGTTTCAAATAAGCATTGTAAATTATGCTTTAAACCTAGTGGAATCGTGAACTCATTATTATGACCTTTTGGCATTCTTAGTGTTGTATCCTTGGTGGTGTTGGTCTTTTTTTTTCATTGGGGTGGGGGGTTTCAAATCTATTGACTTCCAATTAAGAAGGGTAAAAAGGAAAAACTTGTAGGTAATACTTACTTTGTAGGGAAAAGAGAGTAATAGAAATAGTTATGGAAAGGGAAATATTTGGAAATACCAAATGTGTCAGAGAGATAATTTGTGTAATATTGGCAGGTGGTAGGATCGGAGGAGGAGACGAGCAGGTTGTTGCTGTGCGAAGCCACGGCTGTTGTGATGAGGCAGTGCTTCTATTTGCTTGGGATTAAGCCTCTCTACAAACTTTAACAACATTTTTAACACACTTTTCTTTCATTGGAAAATATGTATGCTAATTATGTAGTATTGGGTTTCATATCATTTTGTCCGAGAAAATCAGCTGTTTTTCTTCTTGCTGAAAATGTACTTAAAATCTCCAATAGATTTTTGGCTTTGATCTCTTCCCATGAATTTCACTGGCTACCAACTTTGTTTTGGGAGCATGTTTCGAAGATGGAGAGAGAGGGAGAGAGAGAGAGAGAGGATACCTTGTCCTCAAACGAATAGGAGAGGGGTTGGGGGGGAGTTGGCTCGAATGCGTTTCGATGAATGTGGAAAGGGGTGTGTGTTTTTGTGTGTATGTGCAAGAGAGAGAGAGAGAGAGAGAGAGACCGGCTGGATAGATTTAGGTGTGTATGCTCAGAGCTGAGCTAACTCTTTCCTCCATCGGGTGAATGGGATTCATTTGAATATTGTAATTGAATAATTTTTTTCGTTGAAGTGTAAGGGGTTTTGAGTATATATTTCACCAGTTGTATTAATGTGATGATGTCAGAAATATGTATTACGAGATTCATTCAAGAATCATCAAATGATTATTTTTATTTTAGAAAAAAGAGATATTTAGATTTTGAATTGTTACATACTCTAGATCTTACCATCCAAAAAATTGAATGATGTAATCTCATGGTTTTACTTTTCAATCATATAAGCATGTTTGAATTGCTTTTGCATTTAATATTATTTTTTTGAGGTTGGTTATATCTAGGACTGGGCTGGGCAGCTGTCCCGGCCCTAAAAAAATAGCGGCTGGGCCACGAATTGTGGCATGAGAGTTGGGCTAGGGCCAGTGCCAGCTTGGTTATGCACAAGCGTATTTTGTTTTCTATTCCTTCTTTTTATTAATTATTTATTCATTTGTTTCTGGCCTGGCTTGACCTGCAAAGCCCTGGCCCTTGGGCTGAACTTATGGGGACAAAGGATGGGCTAAGGCCGAGGTTGGCCCGGTCGTTTTCCATCCTTAGTGGTATCTCCAAATTTAGAGAAAATTATGTACAGGCACTTTTTGAGGCGGTCAATTACCATCGGGTGGTCATTAGCCAAACATTATGGGCGCCACCTATAATCTCACGACTTTTTTTTTTTTTCAAGTTGCCCTCTTGTCTGGCAATTGAAACATCAAACATGGTTAGTCTTTACCTACTTGCAAGAGCTGTGCAACAGTTGTATTACCAGACAGCTGAACATCCTTTTAATGGTTTTGATGGCGAGTTAGCTAGAATGGCCACATGAGTTTCTTTGCCCCATTTCGAAATCCCATGACAGACCTGGTAATCCTCACTTCAGGCCATTCTTGTGAGAGAAAATTCTCTCTTCAGGCCATTCTTGTGAGAGAAACTGCATGTACGCCTCTCTTCAGGCTCTTTCACTTCTGCCACTGATTTGCAGGGTGACTCATCGGCCAAAATGGTGGTTCTTCCGAGACCTGCCTCACCCTCTGCTAGTGCCCCAATTCATGGTCACAAGGTCTTGAAATATAATAATGCAAGGGTAATCTTCCACGGCAGTTTATGACATGAGATACGATGTTGTTTGATGATATTAGAGAGAGAGAGAGAGATGGGAGTTGGGGGAGGGGGAGGAAGGTGAAAAACTAGACTCATTACAATCATATGAAAAATCTTGGGAGGGGGAGGGGGAGGAAGGTGAAAAACTAGACTCATTACAATCATATTAAAAATCTTGGGAGTGGGGGAGGGGGAGGAAGGTGAAAAACTAGACTCATTACAATCATATGAAAAATCTTGAGAGAAAACAATGAAATTACAAAAAATGGGAAAGGGAAAAGGGCTTACAGATCTAGATAGAGAAAACAGTAAAATGGAAATGGGTCTTACGTTTCGGCCATGGAGACGACCATTTTTGGGTCCTCGATCTAATGAGAATTCAAGCAAAGAAAAGCCCTCATTTTTTAGCGAGATTTCAACATAGAGATTAGCAGCACTATGCAATGTTGCAGCTGCTAGCGAGGCGGTGGTTTTGCTCTTGATTATGTTGAGGACAAATTCTTTGAGGTTTCGGGGGGAGGTGGAGAGAGGGATGCCTGCGATGGTAAGAGTGGCAGCGAGAGGAAGAGGAAGGGGTGAGAGAGAGCTCTGGTGAGTTGGGGAAAACCTGGCCCCCTACCTGGTGTTTCAATTGCCGGACAGGGGACAACTTAGAGGTGCTGCTGAAAATGTTTTGATTAGTTAGATGAGGTGCACTCAGCTCACCTAAATTCTAAGTGAGCCTGGCTTCAGGAGAAGACTATAGAAACCGCCATGACACAACAAAAGCAACGCTGGTAAAGAGCTAAGTCAGCTACCAAAGGTATACAGAAAACTGGATATCTTGATACTAGTCAACTCTCATGGGGAGCACACTGTTCCCTTTGGTAATACACATTTTAGAAGCATCCAGAATTTTGGGATGCAAATAACCTGACTAATCTCAATCGGGTGTGGTTTGTATAGGGCCGAGGCTCTAAACAATCAAAGTAAAACGCACATTTAAATAGTATTGAGAAATGTGGTTTCAATGCTGGAAATCTTTGTCATAGTCTTAAAATATATTTTCGTATTTAATTATAAAATTTAAAGCTTAAAAAATAGTGTAGATCGAGCATATCTATAAAATCTTGAAAATTGACGATCCAAAAATACGTTACAAGATGCACTATTTCCAAAACTTCAAATCCATTTTTTCTCATGTCCATGCATCTTGATGTCGAGATGATCAATTTGAGGATATTTGGGCATTAAAACAACCTCTTCTAGTGAAATTTTGGAGATTGGCTCTAATTTGATTGTTTAGAGCCTCCGAGCTGTATGTAAACTTTTTCATCTCACAAGAAAAAAGAAAGGAAAAAATTTATATAAAGCCTAGGCTTTAGACAATCAAATCAAAGCCTATCTCACAAATTTCACTAGAAGAGATTGTTTTGATACCCAAATATCCTCAAATTGATCATCTAAACATCAATATGCATGGACATTAAAAAAAAAAATTGATTTCAAGTTTTGGAAATATTTAGAATGATTATTAGGTGGATTTCAGTATTTAGTAATAAAAAGATGGAAAATTGTTTCATGCGGCCTGGACCGCATGGTTACGTATGCGGCTCAAAAAGTGTAAAGTATCCATCTTTAAAATGGATACAAGAAAGTGTTCCATCTAAAAATAATGGAAACTAAATATCCAAATGTTTTTTTACTTAAAATTATTATTCCTAGGTTTTAAAATTTACTTATTTTTTCATATTTATCATCTCTACATGTCTTTAAAAATTAAATTAAAAAATCCATCTTTTCTATATATGTGAGCTTGGCCGCATAGAAACAGGGTCCTAAAAAGACTTCAAAATCCTCCTTTTGCTCGAGCGCATAGTTGTACAGTTTGCTCCTTCGAAGCTCATTGCTCGCGCCCCAAATAACTAAGATATTGGTAATGTCCAGCGGGAGATTACCATCGCTTTGGAATGCCACGTGGCTGAGCGTCACAGGTGGATCGTGTACCCTCTTTTCTTTCTCTGGGGATAAGGTTCTTAAAAGTTAAAACCCGCCTCTTCTCCTCATTCAAATTCTGGATTTTCTCTCTCTAAACCCCTTAAATCCTTCATTCTCTCTCTCCAAAGCATTGGGAAATTTGTAGTGATGCTTTCATCCTCTCTCTAAAACAATACAATTTCCTCATCCTCTCCCTCTCTAAGCAATTGGGGAAATATGGTGATTTCAAATGCCAATAATCATCGATCTGCAACTCCCTTGAGCTCATGGGAAACCCTAGTTTTGAGGCCGAGAGGACCTCCATTGCTGCAACTTTTCACTAAAAATCGACGAATTTTTGACACCTTCACCTTCTCTGCGACTTCTGCTTGTAAATCTCCCTCTCCTCTTCTTGAAAACTGGTCGATTGAGCCCAAACTTGGGGAAATTGATGGCCATTTACCCAATCTTCAAGCTCCGAAATCGAAACGCCAAAGCTTGAACAAGTTTATACAAGGCCTCTTCAGGAACCGTCAAACGGAAACCTTAGCTTTTGATTATTATCAGAAAGCAAAGGATCAGCCTGAATTTTTGCCAGATCAATTCACCGTGAACGCTTTGGCTGGGTTTATCCTGAGAACGAAGCAATGGAGCTTGTTCGAAGAATTTCTTGTGGTTGATATCAAACGGTTCTCGGTTTTTCCTGATGATCAAATATGTTGCAGGGTTCTGAGAACCTGTATAAAGGCTAGAAAGTTCAAAATCACCGATCTTTTGCTGGATGTTTTCGGAAATGATAAAAAATTGGGGGTTCAAGCTTATGAATCGGCCATGAGAGGCTATAACAAGCTTCATATGTTTACAAGTACCATTTCGGTTTATGAGAAGATGAAATTGGCTGGAATTTCACCAGATTCTAATGGTTTTTATCAGATAATGGAAGCTTATCATAAATTAGGGCAACCAGAAAACGTTATGGAAGTTTTCAGGCAATTTGAGGGCCAAAGTATGGATGTTTCCATGTCAGAAAAAAAGATTTATGCTGTGCTTTGTGATTCTCTTGGAAAATCGGGCAAAGTGGATGAAGCTTTAGGGTATTTCCGAGAAATGCGGGCAAAAGGGATCAAACCTGATAATTCTTTCTATACTTCATTGATTTGCTCTTCTGCAAAAGTAAAAGATGTCAAATTAGCCGAAACTCTATTCAAAGAAGGAAAAAGCAAAGGCCTGGTTAAGGACCCATCAATCTTTTTGAAACTGGTTTTGATGTACATAGAAGTGGGCTTGGTTGATAAAACACTAGGAATCGTAGACTCCATGAAAGAGCTCAACATCAGGGTTTCAGACTGTGTTCTATGCGCAATTGTGAATGGCTATGCAAAGAAACGTGGAGTTCGATCTGCCATTGAAGCTTACGATCATCTGATTTCAAATAGTTGCCAACCTGGTCAGGTAACTTATGCCTCTGTGATAAACCTCTATTATCGATTAGGCCTATATTCAAAAGCTGAAACCATCTTCTTGGAGATGCAAAACCAGGGTTTTAACGAGTGTATCATAGCCTACTCTAACGTGGTAGCCATTTATGGTAAGACTGGTAGAATTAAAGATGCCATGAAACTTGTTGCACAAATGAAACAAGTGGGTTGTTCACCAAATGTGTGGGTCTATAACTCATTGTTGGACATGCATGGAAAGGCCATGAATCTTAGACAAGTTGAGAAGACATGGAAAGAAATGAAAAGGAGGAGAGTTCAACCAGATAGGGTCAGTTATACTTCTGTGATATTGGCTTACAGTAAGGCTGGTGAGTGTGAAGAATGCATGAGGTTTTTTAAGGAGTTTAGGATGAATGGCGGTAGGATTGATAAAATCATGGGTGGGATAATGGTTGGGGTTTTCTCTAAGAGTAATAGGATCGACGAATTGGTAACATTGTTACAAGATATGAAGTTGGAGGGCACACTGCTTGATGAGAGGTTGAAGAGATCAGCTGCTAATGCTTTGAGAGATGCAGGGCTTCAGGCTCAAGTGGGATGGCTCAATGAGAGCTTCGGGACGAAGCTTGTTGAGAAACAAAGTATTTAGAAAGACACCAAATTGAACGGTTTTCAAGTTCTCCTGGCCTTGGTCATGTGATTCTTGGTGCATTTTTTGAGCTTCTTAATACAAGAGGCTTTTGGCTGGTGGCCTTTGGTGTGGAGATGTGACACCCAGTTTGTTCGAGGAAGCTCATGAAACTTGTCAATTACGTGAAATGATGGGAATCCATAACCTCCAAGAAAAAGAAAAGGAAGAAAATCAGAGTACTGGTATTCTTGGAAGAGCATTTGGGGCAGAACCATTTGAATTTTTCAAATGGGAGGAGTGCAAGTATTAGTTAGGGGCAAAGTTCTTTGGGGGAGAACCATTTGAATTTTTCAAATTGGAGTGCAAGTATTAGTTAGGGGCAAAGTTCTACTCTAATTTTGAGATTTTACTGATTGAGGTGATGATTTTGACGGTAAAGAAGTGCCTGAAGAATAAATATCCTTTGAAATCAATAGGTTCAGTAATCTATTCATTTTCAAGAAGAAAAGTGCTGTGTTTAGCATTCACTGGTGCTTACGTAACCATGAGATGTAATTGTGGAAAATTTGTTGATACCAAATACATAAAAGGGAGAGAAGAAAAACTTTCGTTGATATTATCTGTTGGATTATCCAAAAGGAAAAGGGAATGATGTATATATACAGTCCTCTCTCCATGCACCTTAGGGAAGCTTTTCATTGATTGGAGTTCATAGGCCAAGCTTATGAGGAGGAAGTCTGGGATAAAATGGAAGTATTGGGCTATGTAAGAGCTGATAGGCACTCATCCATACTTCTCATAGCCGTGGCTACAACGAGGTCATGAAACCAGCCATGCCCCCTGAACCAAGTGCTCCAGAACCCAAACTTGTACCCTCTTCTTACTCCTTTGAATACTGAGTGGAGGATGAGTTTGATGGCTTACCCATGGATCCCCCTTCCAAAACCGAAAACCCGAATTGCTTTCTCCCAAATCTTTCGTTCACGTGTAAGCTTCTTAATCTCTTTCATCAAATTACTTCATTAGCAATTTAATTTGAGGTCTCACTATTCGCAACAATCCAGCCAGGCCATGATACAAAGAGGTTTATGGAAATTCTGAGTTTCTTTTGACTAGATTTTTGTTCAAAATAAATTGTTTCTCAAATAGAAGAACTTGGAAGCATCCTTGGGAATAGGTTAGAGAAAGCATGCTTTTTAAAGCTGATCATTCTCTTACTCCTAATCTCGTTACTGCATCTAAGATCCTAGAATACTTAGAAAGCATAGCATTTTAGTCTGAATAAATTAGAGGAATTAATGGTTTTCCTCGAATATATTTTTGGTTCTAATTCATACTGTTGAATCCCAGTTCTCTGTGGAAACTTCACACTGCTTTCTTTGTGAAAACTTCACTGCAAATTGAGCTTCAATGGAAGAAGAGCCCACATATTTGAAATCCTGATCTGCTTTTCCTTGCATGCATATCCTCCTTTCTACTTCTAACAGAGAGGCGACGCTTGAGATTTAAGCATTTTTTAGTCTGAGCTTTCAGGAGAAAAGAAAAAAGGCTATTCTACCCGCATGACACTGATCCCTCAGTCCCAAGCTTCTAGGACATGCATTTAATCCATTGCATGTCAGCGACAAAAATATCTCTAATTTCGCACTGGCTTCAAACACTGATTCATCACATCTTTAAAAATCACATCGACCACAGCATCATCTAACAGGAAATATGAACCTTGTTGCATAGAGCAAAGTCTTATGATATTTTCTCTTAAAATATATGGTATGAAGGGCCATGAGTGGATCTGAACGCATTTATACAGCCATGGATTGAGATTGAAAGGAACTAACGATATTTATGATAGTCGAAAGTAGTTTTTACTCCCACTCACATAAGCTAATATATACTTCTTGAATGTGCTCCTTTTATGTCCCCATATTTGTACTGAAGGCCATGAGACATGACGCTACTTGCATACCCACCTTGTTCAATCTCATTCCAAGCTTGAACTTTTGATTGACTTCACATTTTCACTTTAGAAAAAGATTTTCTTTACATTGCATAAAATGTTAAAGCCACGTTTTGGCACATCAAACTTGGCAACAATTCTATATTCATTATAGGAAAAATATCTTCATACCCTATATTTCTAAGTTTTATTTCACAATAGATCCAAGGTTTTAAAAGATATCTTGGGGCATAAAAATTGTAGATTTTATTTTTTCTAACCCTCTGAGCTAATTTAAACCTGTTTTTTTAGGCCAAACAAATCTAAAAAGACATGCCTTTTCTTAAAGCCATATGCCCAAATTTCTAGAGAGAGAAAGACCTCATGGAGATGAGAGGTTACCGGAAGAGAAAAAGGTGTTTGGAGAAACAAGGGAGGAGAGAGTGAGAGCCACCGAAAGAGAGAGAAAGAGAGAAGTTTGGGGTATTTAAGTGAAGAGAGAGTAATGATTAGGTTTAAAAAGTGTATGTCTTTCTCACATTTGTTTAGATTAAAAAATAGGTTTAAAGTGGTCAGGGGGTTAGAAGATATCTTTTGAAACATTGGTTTATCAAGAAAATAAAACCTAAAATTAAAGATATAGAGATATTTTCCCTATATTATATACCGATATGATGATAACATCCTAATATTTAGGTCTATCGACCTCTATTTTGGTGCATGAATATTTTTGGATTCTATTAGTATCATCCATTGATCGATTCAATTTTTCTGGATCTTTTCTTGTGTCATTCATTGATCAATGCAAGAAAACTTATTCATGCATCTCATAACCAAGCGATGTCTCTCAAGCATAACTACCAATTGGATGATATTTTACATGGAGACAAAAAATTTGTTGTAATTTTGTTTCCAATCGAGGTTTAACAGTGCTTTACCAAGTTTGGTTGTCGGTTAGAGACTCGGGAATGTTATTTTGGATTCGGGCTGTATTTTGGGGGTATACTCACGACGATCTGTTTATATTCGAAAATTCATCGAGACCGTGCATATCACGAAGAAAACAAGTTTATTGGTGTCACAAGTTCGAATTTTGTTATCCATAGTCACCGCAGTGAGATCCTGCCCAACCTGGTAAAAACACACCACGGTGAGATACCACAAATAACCAACAAATCCAATACTTTATAGAGAGAGAGAGATTGGATTTTGGGGTGAGGTCAAGGACGAGAGAATTTTGGATCTTATGGATGGGTACCAGGTACTAGATAGGAAACACCATGGATAATATACATCGAAAAACTAATTAAGGCCTAGGTTTTATGACAAAAAGTGCCCTGCCAAAAAAATGTTAACAATCATCTCTACTTCCATTACAGATTTTTAAAAAAATATTTCTAGCCTTAAAAAATAGTGTATATTGCAAGTTGTATAGTATTATTTGGATCATCCTTTGTTTGCATTTCCACCAATTCTGCAAATTTTATAATGACGGGCCAAATATAGTTTTCAATTCACCTTTGAGTTTCTGCCCTGAAACTACATCTTTTGATGGGGTTTTAAGGTGCGGCTTCGCATTTTGACAGTTTGTACTCATTAAATGCTACAAGTAAGTATAGATAGACAATAGAGTTTTGGACTATAGAAAGAACAATTGTTTCAGGGCTGGACCGCATTTATGCAATATGTATAAAGGATCCATCTTATCCATCTTAAAGATGGATGCAAATAGGTGATCAATCTAAAAACAATTCCATTATAACTAACAGTTTAAATATTCTCTTAATATAATTATTATTTCTAGTTTTCAAAATTTATTTATTTATTCATACTCATGATCTTTAAGTTAAAGATTATATACTCTCTAAAAATTAGAATCAAATTATATATCAAAAATATATTTATTACCAAACCCTCATTTCTACATGTGCAGGCTTGGCCGCATGCTAACCGTGTCTCTATAGAAAATAGGAAAAATTGCTTAAAACCCCCTAAAACATACTTTCTAGATACTCTACCCTCACCCTAAACTTTCCTCACTTTTTTTTCTCAAAAACCATCTTTTCTAACTAAAACCCCCCTAACTAAAAAAGTTGTAATTTTTTTGATGAAATTACCCCTTCCCGTATCTTCACCGTACGAACAAATCATTTGGATGGGCCCCAATACTACTTTCGCCGAATCGCGGTTCTTATTTGCTAGACTCATGACATATGCCAGACTGAATTTCTGCAATACCAGACTGCTTAGTTAGATAATGATACGCCGGACCGTAGATTTCTAACGTCGGACAACCCTACTCCTGTATCTAAAACTCCAGACCGAGACATTGAAATGCCGAACTTACGTCTCCAGTAATAAAATCAATGGAGCGAAGCTCTGCAACGCCAGACCACTAGTAAAATTATGCCAGAAACACACGCCGGACCGCACATTACAAATGCCGAACTAACCCCACTGAAGCACTAATTCAAATCGTCGGACTGCGCAATATAAACGCTGGACCGTTTAATGTTAGTTGCTGGACAACTGCATCAAAACGCTTGAGTGTTTCTTTTACAATACCAAAAACGCCGGACCGCGCCCACAAATGCCAGAATGACCTATGAAATCGCTGAATCAAAGCTCACAAAAGCCGAGCCGATGATCTGAGTAAGGAATCGCCAGACTACGACAGTGAAATGCCGGAATGCTTGACGATATTGTTGGACTGCTCAAAGCTAAAGTCGGACTGACCTTTGCTAGAGTGAATGCCACCAGACTGTCGTGGTGACTTTGCCGGAGTGCCATGAATCCAGGAACCAAATCGTCGGATTGCCGCGATGCCTGTGCCGGACTGGCGATGAATCCAATAATGACATCGTCGGACTGTCGTGTGATTGTGCGGGGGTGCCATGAATCCAGGAAGAAAATCGTCGGATTCCCACGGTGACTGTGCCGGAGTGCCCATGGATCCAGGGCTAAATTGTCGGACTGCCACGGTGAGTGTATCAGAGTGCCCATGAATCCAGGAATGAAATCGCCGACTGTCACGAGATTGTGCCATAGTGCCCATGAATCTAGGAATGAAATCGTCGAATTACCGCGTGATTATGCCGGAGTGCCCATGAATCCAGGAATGAAATCGTCGGACCGCTACTATTAAATTGCCGGAGCAGCCATAAATCTATTGAAATTTTCTCCGGACCGCTCTTCATGAAATGCCGAAGCGCTCTTCATGAAATGTCAGAGCGCGTTTATTCAGTGTCGGAGCGCCTTCATGAAGTGTCAGAGCGCTCTTTATAAGTGTCGGACTGCTATGAATTTCCATTGAGAAAATTAATATTGAGAGAAACCATTTAAGATATAGTGGTCCAACCTCTTTTTGTTGGGAAAATAATCATATTGAGCAATGAATGATCATCTATAGTAGCAAATCTGTGATCCAACCTCTTTTTGTTGATCAAATTACTGCGACTAATTTATGAGATGAATGAGTAATGGCTAAAAATCAAATTTGATATTATATGGAGCTGATTTGATAATCTAATTCCACAAATTCCTCATCCACACCCTATTGAATTTTTGTCTTCTTTGTACATCATGCTGATCATATTTGATCCTCAAAATTTCATTAGTAATTTAGCTTGTTTTCTTGTGATCTTGATTAATACTTTGATGTCACTACTTTGCATAATGATTGAGACAAACTTGAAGACATTGTGGCATCAAAATGATTATGATATTGCCTCATATATGCATAAACTTATGCCTAATTTCAGACAACATAGATCATTCATAGAGAAGTATCTTCTCTGGTGAATTAAAGAATTGATTAGTAATTGTAAATCATTTAGAGACTGTTTACTGATTTCAGTTTGGATATGCAATACATTTTATATGATCATAAACATGACATTCTCTTTTGAGATGTTGCTAGATCTCAAAGATAAGTTTGATCATTCTCGTGATTTTGATCTAGATAAGAGGGAACTCTGTTTTGAATGTATTTTTGCCTTTAATTTTCTCATAGCCTCAACTCATATCTCCCACTAGTAGGCAAGTATTTGATAACAAGTGTAAGTGGTGTAAGTTCAATGAGCTTCCATATTGTGGCATCAACATTTACGGCCAGCCACCAACAAAATCAGCAAAGAATGATCTCTTTCATCATAAAAACTTTTATTTTGTTGTGTTTAATATGATTTTATTCCATCATCGTAAATTATCAACTACCATATTTTCTCAATCTTTTCAAACTCATGGCCTATGCTTGACGAAGTTTCAAAACAGGAACTACATTGATAAAGAATACATTGAGCAGTTTGCAGATTTCATTTAAAAGGATATTGCTATTAGATTTTGCTTCCATTACCATAATGACAACAAAAAGAATGAACATTTCACTAACTGGCTACTATGAAAATGCAATAACCTTTTCAATTTACATTTTCAGGTATCATCTAAAAAGTACATGTCAAAATGAAAATTACATGACATTCACTTTCTTAACCTCAACCATTTTTTGGGCCAACTTGCAATACCCTTGCCCTTGTCACTTCTGCTCTTTGTTCTCCTCTCATATTCCTCATCAATCTTGCTCTCTCTTTCCTCATCACCATCATCTGCGTCCTCTATCTTGCTTTCCTCATCTCCACTTTCTTCCTCCTCGCTCTCGCTTTCGTCATCTTCATCATCTTTCTCCTCGCCTGCTTCCACCTTCTCCTCGACATTCTCTATAAGAGTGTTCTGCAATAACAAATCATGGGTCACCTGTACATAATGTGTGGATTCCCATGTTAATACTTCAGCATTAAGTGCAGCTTGTAGCATCCATATACAGGTTAATCGCTGCAAGTAGACAATAAAAAACAATATAGATAACTGCTTTGAATTGATAGTCATTTTAAGTCAATGAAAACTAAAATACATAATATACCAATCTCATCTCGTCATCATGACCTGCGAGGGGGGCACATTTGATTGCGACTGGGGGCATATGGGAGTATTTTCATAGCTATGGGTGAACATGTTGTACCAGACCATATAATCTTTTGTAGGTATTACACCACATTTATATGCGGCTGCCTTGACAATATTGCGTTCTCGTTGACATCAGTCACTTATCTCGCTGCCAACTCATCAATCCAACTAGTGGGATGTAGATCGACCTTCTCCCTCCTCTCCTACTTGGGTGACCCGACATGAATCACTTGCATCTTCCCAAATTACGGTAACACACGATCTGACATGTAGTACTCTGCAATGTGGAAACTTATTAGTTATGATTGGCACAACATGTTTTCTTTACTGAGTGTATCTAATGGGCTGTACTCCTCATATGGTTGCCAATTCACCTACAACAATAACATAACACAACACCGTTAATAGGTCTTTACATTAAACGCTGTCAAATGAGATGTCATAAAAAAACATAACACTAACCATGTCACTTACAATAAAAACATAATACTGACGATGTCAATTGAAATGTCATCAAACACTGTTAATGGGTATTTGCAGCGTGATTGTTTCTTCTACTTGCAAGCTCTAGGCATTTCTATGGTGATAGTATTAGGTTTGGTGCCTAGAGCTGGGACATACTCATAGATCCAACACTGCACAAAAAAAAAACTAGAAGTATTAGTTTGATTGCAAATATCTAAATATTGACTAAATAAAGGTGAAAATTTTTGTAGTAGTGTTGCTGACCCACTAAAAGGTATATCTCTATCCACGACCTTAAACAATGAACGATATAAGAAAGCAAGTGTTGCTGCTCTCCATGCATATTTCCCTGCCTCTCAAGATCTCAGAACAGTTGTAGGGAACTTGTAAGTGTGGAACTTTGAGATGCGTCGGCAAATATAGTTGTGCTGACTAAATAAAGGAGATAAGCTCGAGTGTGTTGAAGCAATTTTAATTTAGTAACTTTTTTGGTAGTTGCCTGAATTTCGTCCTCAACCAAGTATGTTTAAGACGGCTTAACTTATTGCCTTTATGTCAATTTCCCAAATACTCCATGATGAAAGCTTTGTAGTCTATAGGTCTGATGCCTGTTACAGGCTCTCCTGTTACAGGTATCCTTAATATATGCCACACATCGTATAAAATTGAAGTTATCTCACCAACGGTTAAACGTACGATATCTATCACCTTACACCATCTCCCTATAGAGGCCATCAATAGACTGCAATCAATACGGGAGACCCCAATATCTATCAAGGAGCTCAATTTGGTATTTTCAACCAAAGCTAACTGTCGTGGATCTGGCTCCCATTTGCTTAGGGTCTTAGTTGATTCATTAATATGAAAGTTTTGTTTCTTTTGAAACAAACATCCCAATAAAAAATGACAATAGTTATTAACAATATAAGATTGCCTAATTAATGTAAATCATGAACTAAAGTAAATAGATTATCGTATCTTTTCCATGTGCTCGGACGAAGTAAATGGGCCCCTTGTTCCTCTTGACTGTTTTGGGTCTTGCATCACTAAATCGATTTATATTATCAGAGTTTTACATGTGCACATCACATCAATTAACAGAATATGTACATATGAATGGGTAAAAAGAGGATAATATATGTACTCACAAACAAGAGAATAATAAAAGAAACAAACATAAATATATGTGCCCCAAAAGCGCAAACCTAACATAAGTGTAACGAATACTAAAAACAAACACCATTAATATATGTAATAACAAAATTTTCAACAAGTGGGTGTTACAAATTAAAAATACAGAATAAAGAAGACAAATACAAGTATATGCCTTCAAGTGGGTACTTTACATGTTGCCCTGTTATGACCAATTCGTTTGCGCGGCTACAATGAATAAGTCACACATGTACTTCTAAAGACTCGATGCGCTTCTTTTTATATCAGCCAAGGGGGGGGCGCATTGAGTGAGGTGGAAACACTCTTTCTTCCTCTAGAGGAAGCTGTCCACGTAAGCTACGCTCTGACAAGTCGATCAACGTAATTGGCATGATAGGTATGAAATATGTTTCACGAAATTTCACAACTATGAAATATTCTTCACAATAGTCAACATGATCCCTATTCATTCTTTGAAAGGCTTTACAAGCATGCTTGCAAGGCAAACCCGTTATTTGCCAACCCCGGCATTCACATTCTTGTGAAATAATATTTATCTTATAATTCATGCGATCACCACTTGCTTCATACACTGCTCCATTTGATGTCATAGTGACCATCACGGAAAGGGATTGCTTTATGATCTTTCTTAATTCATTTTGAGCTTTTGGGGTAAGTGTTGTAGCCCAAGTTTCAGCTTTCAAGCTGCGAGTAGCCCTTAGTTCCATGATTTGTGTCCTAATCAAGTCAATGCACTAGAGAATTGACATATCTCGTGCTTCTAAAATCCACTTGTTATATGACTCAACCACATTGGTTGTTACTTGGTCATATCGCTTACCCCTGAACTGTGATGTGGCCCTATGGTTTGGTAATGCTTCCATAAAACATTTGAATGCGTCCTCCGAAAGTGATCTAATTTCCAACATCTTATCAAAATACTCTTGCTGTCTATATGCTCTACATGCTCCGAGTATTTTGATAAATGACCGCTTACAGAAGGCATGATGAGCTTTCTCAAAAACTTGACAGGTAGTATCCACTAGACCAGCTTGTCTATCTGACAAAATAGTGATTTCACGATCCGTCCCAATAGCAATATTTAGATATTGCAAACCATAACCAGTTATCAGTATTTTTGGCATCCACAATTATGAATGCAACGAGAAACATTTGTCCATCCCCATCGAGTGAATTGATAGCAAGTCGAGTCCCAAGGTATCGTACCTTCAGTGATGTCCTATCGAGAAATAAAAGTGGACAACATCCATATTTGAAATCATGTATTGACCCGTAAAAGCTTAAGAACAATCGATGAAATCTACCTCCTGGCCATACTTGTCATGTCGCATAACTACTAGGATTTGTCTCCATCACACGATTTACATATGCCTCCTCTTGCGAACCATGTATGTCTTTGATGGTTGTTTCTTTTCTTCGCCAAGTCTTCCAATAGGGTACTTCAACCCATAATCTTGAGACAAATCACTTATGATTTCTCCAACCTTGTAATGCGCAGTGTCACTTTAAGGATGCAACAAATTTTTGTGACTCTCTTCTTTGTACATTATTACTTGTCCCAATATTGCATGAGTGATCTTTTTTCCATATTTGGATTCTAAAAACATTCGTCCTATCAAGCTTCGCAGCATATATTTCCAATTGCATCCATTACCCTTGTATTTTGCCCTTATGTGATACCCCTCATTTTTAATGAGACAGTATACAAAATAGTTTGCTATAGCAAACTTGTTAAGGACTTTGCGAAAATCTTCTAAAGATGCCCTACCCCAATAAGTGCATCCTCCAATGTGCTAAGCAATCTTGGCGCATTGCTTTGTTCAGAGCCAGAGACCAAAACATTAGAGGGTTGTGGGGGTCTGACCTCTTTGACTGCCATAATATTATGTGAAGTGCTTCCACCCCTACGTTCACTCCCATGAAATACATAGACTTACACTTGATTTTCTCCTTCATGGGCGTTTAACATCCCAACAATATCATCGTTAATGAATAAGTTTACCATAAATATCTTATTTCCTGAGACAAAATACCTCAGTGATATCAAGTGTATGTCAAGTGAGAAATGCTCTGCTACGTATTTTCGCATATCATCTAACTTAGTTCTACAGTCAGTGGAAAAAGTAAATACATCACCACCAATATAATCTAATATCCCATCGACACACTTGTTCGGAGTTCTCCACTGAAAATGCAATAAATTAACTTACTTTTATTATCACATATTTTCTTTTGTCCTGCACAATATTTGTAGTAACTTACTTCATACATTGCATATACAACATCTTAAATACTAGCCTTAAACTTGCCATATGCTTATTGTTTTTTAATGACAAATTATATTTTAACTAGAGCTCTGCAAATTTTAAGAAAGATTTTTGTAACAAGAATTGCTACTAAATTTTAACAAAAGAAAGATGATGGATCATCATCTACAAGATCAACATAATGCAGTAACAATAACTCAAAACTTATTACCATCAATCACATCCATACATTCACAAGACAAATACAAAGAAAATGACAATATCCATAACAAATTAAGAAAAAAAAAAACAATACATCTTAAACCATTATCAATCCATGCATTCAATTGTCATTGACAAATTAAATTTTAACAAGAGCTAGGCAAATTTTAAGAAAGGTTATTGTAAACAAGAATTGCTAAAAAATTTGAACAAAAAAAATATTATAGATTAAAATCTATAAGATCAATATAATACAGTAAAAATGACCCAAAATTAGAATCACCAATAACATTCATACCTTAAAATGACAATAGAGAGACATTGACAACATCCATAACAAATTAAGAAAAAAAATCAATACATCTTAAGAATCACCTATCCATTACTGCAATTGTCTAAGACAAATTAAATACAGCCAATGTGGCTAAATAAAAACCCAACAACAGATTTTAGGAAACGGTTCACAGTTTGATCAGAAACAAAATAAATTTAATTTTCCCTAAATTTAAAGACAATCAACAAGCTTTTGATTCACATTTTTACTTCGTATGATTAAAGAAATGTTTTCATGCCAAGCTTTAACTACAAAGTTGAAGTTACAACATAAATATTAGATCAAAAATAATTTTAAATATTTAATTGAACTATTTTTTCATTCGTGGGCCTCAAAAATCGAGTTCGGCCTGTGATGGGCCTCGTTTCAAGATAACAGTACTCTGTGAGACCTTTGTAGAGAGTTGTGGGACTTCGATTGTAAAGAGAGAGGGAGAGAAAAACCTTCGTAGAGATAGTGATAAAGTTGTGGGACCTTCGATTGAAAAGAGAGAGAAAAAACGTGGTACTTTATGGAAGAGAGTGAGTGAGTGGGGCCTTGGTAGAAAGAGAGATTGAGAGAAAAGCAGTGTTTTGGCTTAAGTAGAGAGAATGAGTAAAGCCAAAAGTAGAGAGAGGGGGACAGTAAAAACATAGGTCATGAGAGAGAGTGAGTGGGCATTGTAGAAAAAAAAGAGACAAGAACTCACCTTTCAAGAGAGAAAAATAACCTCATAAGGGAGAAAAATCGTGGAGAGGGAAATGAGAATGCCGTAAGGAAGGAAAAAGAAAAGAGAAGAGCGTGAGGAAAAATCGTGGGGAGGGAAAGGGGGAATACCATGAGGACGAAGAAGGAAGGGGGAATTTCGTGAGGAAGGAGAAGGAAAGGAGACACGTAGGGAAAAAACACAGGGCAATGGTAAAAGAAAAAGAAAAAATGTAGAAGTTAAAAAGGAGGGGTATTTTTGTCTTAATTTCTATTTTTTTAGGTTGGAGGTATTAGTTAGAAAAGATGGTTTTTTTAAAAAATAAGTGAGGAAAGTTTATGGTGGCGGTAGAGTGTCTGGAAAATATGTTTTAGGGGGTTTTAAGCAATTTTCCCTAGAAAATATGCAAGAAAGACGACGATTTTGATAGAGGGAGCGTGGCTTCAAAAGCAGAACATGATGGAAAGAGACAGAGAAAATTTAAGATATTATTATTGAGAATCAACGAAAAGTAATAATAAATAATAAATTAGTGAGAATAGGCAAAAATAATAATAATAAAGAATAAATGGGTTAGCTCACAATCGACCAAGTACTATCGATTCTCCTTTCTACAACCAAAAAACATGGATCCGATCTCTATTGTCGACACCATCTCTATGGATCCACCTACAATAGAAAATGCCGATAAAACCACCCAAAATAGGGTGCAATGGTCGCTACGGTTTTGCCCAAAATCTCCAATATTTATCTCAAAAGAGTTCTACCTCATAAGCTCTTCACTTTCTTATGTTTTATATCTCTACAAAGATCTTTTACGGGCCTCCATAAAAGGTTATTTTCTTGTGATAAATATACTCCTAGTTAAAAGGGAAGTACCAAGTGGAAAATGATTTTGTATTACTGTCGTAACAATCTCTACGTTGATGCAAAATCAAATCCTTACTTTGTAATTCATATCCAGTTATTATTTTCTTGAAGAACCTTAGAACTTAGTCAATGTTGTATGTTCTTTAACCCAATAACCGCCATGAGCTTTCCTTGCTCGTCTCCTATATGCTTGTGCTTCTTATGCAAACTCCGCCTTATTTAATACTCTCATCCTTAAGATCTTGAGGCAATACGACCGCCTCGCATACTTTAGAAGCTCATATCCCCCAGATCCTTCGTATAAATTTTTCCCTCAGAGCCTTATTCATGTCCATGTTCTTAGTAATATTTGCCTATACTTCTATCTCTATTTCAAATTTAACATTAGAGTTGTATATAACACTTTAATCACATATGCCTTTCTTTTGCCAAAATTTGATTATTAGTTCGAAGGGAATTCATGAGGTTCTTCTGGTTTCACACCCTCTTGTGAAGGCCCCAAACTTCATTTTCTTTAGCTTGCCAAATATTCTTACCAAGACCTTGTTTTGCATCATCAAGTTCTTCCATTGCCATGCCACGTGTCTCTTGTAGAGCTTCCTCCTCTATAAGAAAATTTACCTTTTCATTTACAATTATGCTCCTTAATATTTGTACAAGCATTTTGAAACTTTGAGTGCTCCACCTTGCCTCGGTAAATTTATAGCCTTCTACATCTAGAGAAGAAAGTGAAATACTCTTCAAGTTTAGCACGTCTTATATTTTCAAGCATCTCAACCATCCCATCATTCATCCAATGTGAATAGAGCGCATTCCAATCATTTTACTAATTGAATTGTTTCTCATTGATGCCAAATCGTTCTCACATGGCTCATATGCATCAAATCATGATATATGTGGCGCATATGATGTATGAGTCCACTATCAAGAGCCCAACTTTGATAGTACATAAAATTGCATCCCACGATCAATGCTTGATCTTCAATGTAACCAAACGTTGATTCTTCAATTTGGTGAGCCTCATTCTTGGCTTGACCTTGTCACTCTATTCCCGAACTGGAACCCTTTGAGGAATTCAACCTTTTTTCGTTTGACAAATTTTTTTTGTAGCCGGGCTTATCACAAAACCAACAATCACTTTTGTCATAAGACCCTCTTGACTTTGATTGGCTACTTGAGCAATCTCTTGATGGACTACCCTGTTCGTCCAGCAGTCCTGTTGCCGCAAGAGCATCCAGCTTTGAATCTATTAATAACTTCTTTTGAATTTCATAGAAAATAAGTGCGCTATAAACTGAATATAATTTGAGGGATTCTTTAATGTTACGACTAAAGATAGTAACAAGATTGTCATAAGACTTTGGTAACAGATATTGCAATGTCATCCATCTTTGCCTCTGATGCTCTCGAGTTGATAAATTATGTTGTGGAATGTGATTCAACACTTTCATGCCATCTATCATCCTCAAATAATACAAATTTTTTATAAGAAAAATCTATTTATGAGGGACACTATTTTTCTAGCTTTGCTCATAAATCTGCTGCCATCTTTTCTCCAACTATATTAAATAGTATTTCATTCGCTAAACATAAGAGAATTGTGGTGAGTGCCTTCCTATCCAATTCTTCCCAATCATCCTCTTTCATATCAATTCTTCCCAATCATCCTCTTTCATACTTTCCAAATTCTTAAATCGTCCTTGTAGTGCTTTATAAAGACCTTGTTGTGCTAATATATCATGAACTTTTATTTTTCAAAGTTCAAAATATCTCCTTCCATCAAACTTCCCTACTTCAAATTTGTAATTAGTCATTTTTTCAAATTACTATACACTTCCCTTGAGCTCTGATACTAGTTATCTAGAACCAAGACTTGCTCAATTACCCCTTGTTGCAGTGAACCTCCCATTATGACAAATCCAATACCTCAAAATCAAATTGCCTATTACCGATGAATTGATTTCAGGAAATCCAAACACCCAAGAACATTATATGGCATAATAAATTGAAAAAATAAATGAAATCAATGAAAGTAAAAATAGGAAAACTAAAACTGCGACAATATACTACAAGCTACAATCCATACACCTTCAACACACAAATATACGTAGTTCACCCTAATCGAGCTACATCCACAAAGCAACTAGCAAGGAAATGGTTATAGATCTACTTGATTGATCATCTCGACATCGAGATGTATGACCATGAAAAATAAAAAGATTAAGTCTCAGAGATAGTGCATTTTACAGCATATTATCTACACCGTCCATTTTCACGATTTTCATATGTTTATAGATCTACTTGATTTTAACCATTCTTGAAATTTAAAATTTTATAATTAGATATAAAAATAGATTTTGAGATAATCCTAAGAACATTTTACATCAAAATTATATACCATGATAAAATTTGAAGGTGCACCTTACCTCTACACCTACGGATGCATCTGTATGACAACTGCACCATTTAGATATACATAGGTTAACCTCATAATCGGTAACGTACCACCAACGTTTCTTTCCATTACCACCAAAAAGAATATTGATCCAACTTCTATGTTTGACACCATCTCCATGAATTTGCATACAATAGAAAATAACGACGAAACCACCTAGAATAGGGCATAATGATAGCTGGGGTTTAGCCCAAAATGCCTAATCTCTACCTCACAAGCAAATGGTAGCTAGGAGTTAGCCCAAAATCCCTAATCTCTACGTCTCAAACGTTTTCTCTCATAAGCTCTACATTTTCTTAAGTTTTCTTTCTCTACAAAGAACTTTTATAAGGCTTCATAAAAATGTTATTTTCTTGCGATAAAAACACTTGAATACCAACTGGGAGGTGATTTTGATTCACCATCCCAACATCCTTTTTTATTTTTCTTTATATCTATAAAAAGATGATCCATTTGAGGATTTTCAAGAATTTGAATGATATTTCCTAATGGTTTTTTGAGGTACAATCTTACTTTCTACAATATAATGTTGATACTTATTTTTTTTCTTTTCTAAAAGATATTTGAATGATATTTTTTGAATTTATAATACATCATATCATGTGTTGATAATCCGAAAAAATAGAGAGAATGATGAAGATATTGCACATAGAATTATAACTGAGTGGGTAAAGTCGAGATGTGCAACCGAGGTTTTATGTAATCGTCGCAATGTAGTAAAATAAAGAAAAGTTTTATACGATATCTGTGAGACCAACTTTAGTTTTATGAGATTGAATGTTGGGTAGTCAAGAAACAACATTATACTCATAAGATGAGTGTAGCTAAGATGAAGATGTTGAAATGGATAAGTGACAAAATAAGAAGAGATAAAACTCAAAATGAATACATTAGAAAAAATTTAGGTGTGGCTCTAACAAGCGATAAGATGGAAAAATGAGACCTAGGCGCACTAGCCATTTGCAACGTAGACTCAGTACCACACCTGTTAGAAAGTGTGAGCTGGTTTTGGAGACCACAAATTAAGTGTGAGGTACAATTATGTTTTCAAAAAGTTTCTATCTTTTTCTAAAAAAGAGAGCAATACACTTTCCTATCTTGTTTAAATTGAGCAAGACATTTTCCTTTCTTGTTCGTATTTCCTTTCTATTAGGTTCAATTGGAAGGCTTAAAAAATAGCAAAAGGTAGGTTCTAAAGGATATGGGTGGAAGTAGTGAAAAAAGATAAAAAGACGTCTCGTTAAGAGTGTGACTTTTGATAGAGTGGAATGACCGAAAATGATTATATAATCAAAATCTCAAATTAGTTGAAAAATGTTTGATGATGATAATGAACACATCCTAAACCTCATCCATTATTAATGCATATTAACTATCTGTTTGAATTTGGTATAAAAAAATCACAATCTCAACCAGTTTGGTATAAGAAAATCATAATCTCAACTAGTCAATTCCATCGGATTGACAAGTTAGATGTAGCATATAAGGGTTAAAAATATTTGTTAACAAATTTGTAATCGTTATTAATCATATACCCCAGCTGTCCGATTTAACATCCAATGGCTGAAACGTTGTACCGAAATTAAATTGTCATAGCTTGGCTTTTCCCTGCATAAAAGTCTCGTAAAACCGTGAATCTCTTGAGGTCTGGGTGAAGCAGCAAAGAGAGAGAGATCAGGAAAAACTGAAGCTCCATGCATGCTCGCGTCTCTCGCTGTGCCCCAAACCTTCTCTCTCTATCTAT
Source organism: Amborella trichopoda (assembly GCF_000471905.2). Next base: position 2,815,151 of record NW_006499905.1, on the reverse strand, counting down.
AAACCACAATGAAACTCTCCCTTTCTCTCTCCTCTCCCCGTTTCCTCATGGCGCGCTTCCTCTCCTCAGCCCCAGTCTTCACAACACTCCCCTCCCCTTCCTGCAAATTCCGGCCAATTTTTCGGCCCAATTCTGTCGGACTTTTCCATTCCGGCGTCTTTTCTTGCCCTTATTCGGGCGGCTTCAGGCAAAGGACGGGCTTTGAGGGTTATTTTGCTTCGGTCCGAGGGTTTAGAAAATTGAGGAGAAGGCCACACGCGTGGAAACAGTCCCCGAAAGTGAAGAAATTGGAGTTGCATGTTCGCATTTGTATTGAAGAGGAGTTGCCTGATGATCCTGAAGTTTTGGTATTTCTTTTATGGCCGTGTTTCTTCTTATTACTTGATTATTATTGTTGTCTTTATTGTTAATGTTGTTATTATCATGGTTGGTTAATCTTGTTACTACTATTGTAAATTTTGCTTGGTTATTTGTTATTCCTTTGATATATATATATATATATATATATATATATTTTGCTTATTGAAGTTGAGTTTTCCAAGTATATGATACAATTCCACTCACAATGATTCACATTGGACTTCTTCTTGTTTTTTTGTTTTTTGTTTCTAATGTTGTTTCCTTTTTAAGTGGTCATTGTTATTTGGGTTTCTTTTGATTTTATTGCATTGGCAGATTTATATTGTTTGATTCTTGACCCGGTCATTACTCTGTTACAGAAGTTGGTAAATTTTTTGTTTTTGAGCGTGATAGTTATGAACCTGATTAGGTTGTTTGCTTTACATTTTTCCTCCTCCTAAATTAAGTTTTTTGTTCGTAGTTAAGCTTTCTATTGTTGAAACAGTGGAATTATGTGCGATGTTCGATAACAATAAAAAATGAAGCTTGTGCGGATACTATACTGGTTTATTTTTTGACTTGACAACCCTAGTACATTCGTTAATGTCATCATCTCCACAGTATCATTAATATCAACAATAGAATTGTTGATATCATATCGCTTCTCAAAAACATTTCTCTTGATGTCAATAACGGCAATACGATGACCTTAAGGCTTGCCATCCAGGTACCTGTTTAGAGTCATAATGAGGTTACCCGGGTGATGCATATACAACGATCTATTCTTCAGGACATAGTGCAATTATTATTGATACAATGGAATCTAGTGTGATACTTTTTACTACTCGGTTTAACATATTTAAAAAAGAAGAAGTTAAGAAATTGCCACATTGTATCAAGATCCAAGTTGACCTATCATACTCAAGTTGACCTATATCTGTTGGGATGAGTTGGAGCTCTTGATTTGCAGGCAGGACTGGTGAATATAAGCATGGCAGTAAAATAGGCATCAGTTTTTTGTCATTGCTGGTTGGGCATAGCTTGCCCCTTTATTTTGCATCTCTGTTAGTTGGATGCTTCAAAACAGCAAAGCGTATGTTGTGTCCAGCAACGGATGGACATCAGCATCCCTTGGACACTTGTGTATGGCTTGAGTAGATGTGTCCACCCATATTTTGGAAATTGGGGTCTAGCTCTCCAATTATGACTTCTACTTTAAAAAAAACACTTGCATAAGTTCCCTTCGGAAAAAAAGAAATCAAATAACTTAATGAAAAGGGAATGTTAAAAAAATTAAAATAACTACAAATGAAGGAAGAAAGCCTTATTGGTAAAAACTGCAGGCAGCCCTTGGTAGTTGTGATCGAATGTGCAATGATGCATAAGCGTCTTCCAAATCCATCAAAAGGGGTTCCATTGTACATTTGTTGGAAAGTTTATTTGAAGGGATTAACATATCACTTTGGCCTAGCTGGGAAAGGCCGTGATGATGATGATGATGATGATGCTGATGATTGGTCTTGTTCATTTCTAACACCAGGATTCAAAGTTTATGCTGTGGATATAACAAAGTTTAAATGATCCATACGTCACTTATTTTAGTAGTTGACTATTTCAACAAAAGCATTTGCAGAGTGTTTTTTCCCAAGAACTAGATGCTCTTAAAGAATGTACTGGTAAAACTTCTCAATTTTGGGAAGCAGGAGCGCTGCAAAATGTAGTTTCAATGTGCATGTAAAACATATTTTTGAAGTCTAGGTAGAATGTTATTCAGTAAATTCCAAGCAAGGAAATTTTCTGAAACTTTGTTTACTGCATGAGATTTTTAAGTGTACATGGCTACTACTTGACCAACTTATATAGTGCATCCATGAAACTTGCCATTCTTGACCGTCTTTTGGCACAGCTTTTCAGCTTGAACTTCCCCTGCTGCTATCTTTTTGTCATTACCTTGTATTTTTCATGATCTAACCCCATGCGTTCTTCCCAAATCTTAAAGGAAAGAAAACCTTCTGAGGATTGAAGCATGGGGTATGTGCTTCAAGAAACTCATCCATTCTTATGTTTTCACTCATGCAACCTCCAACACACCATTTCAAAAGCTTTTAAGTCTTTGAATTCGGGTTTTGGCTCTTCGCCTGTTGGTTAGGGGCTTGAGGACATCGACAGTCACAGCACATCATCCAAGGTTCATATCCCTCTGCTAACCTACCCAAGAAGATGCCTTTGAAGATGTCTATATCTTGATTTTGGAAGGCATATGTTTTGTCTCTTTTATTCATATTTTAATATACCCGAACAATGTTTATTTGCATAATTTTTTTCTTATTCTTTATCATTTTTTCTTTTTCTTTTCTAGATTAGTAGCCATTCTTAGAAGATCTTGGTTACTGATTTTACGTAGCCCACAAGATACTGGAGCCTCATGCCATTAGAATATCAAGGAATCCTTGCGTAATACAAGTGCTTGCTAACTAATTTAGAATGTACTATCATGGGGTTTTTGTCTTGAGTTTTGAATAGATTGGTTTGATGCCTTCAGCAAACAAATGTTTTTTTTACGAACACTTTGTAAAGTGTTTTATATGTGGTACGGACACTTTGTAGGTGCCAGTTCATGAGTAACTTTTCTACGTCCCTCTATGAATTCGTTTTGGCCGATGCATCTTACGTTTTCCTCCAATTTTCTGAAATACATATAAATAATTATCAAAAGTTCTTCTCAAATCTTCTAAATTACATATAAACTAATGGTTAAACTTTAAGTGCCTTTGCTAATTCGTGTCACTATAAAACTGATCTTTTTTTTAAGAAGAATTTATGCATATTATCTTCAAATTCTCCATTAGTTTGATTATTGGCTGCGCATATTGAATGCCTTAATTGTTGCCCTTAACATCATCCAAAGGCCAAAGGTTATGTGATTGATGCTCTTAACATCATCCATTGCCTGCAGAATTTTGTATTGACATCCATCACTACTCCCTGCACAGGTTGCATCAACTTGTTTTCACTTTCATATTTCAATATAGATATGGCATAATTTGTTTCCCAAGTGATCAATTTTATTTATTTATTTTGTTTTTCTGTACAGAGCACAGCAGAAATACTTCGCCTGAATGTTCCCATGGCAATGAAAATTGCATTTGATGGTCTAAAAGATTCAGAATACAAGACAAGAGACAAAGCAATTGATGATGTTGGTGGCTTTGAAAAGGTGGAACTATCTGTTTTGTTATGCAATGATGTTTTTATTCGAGAACTCAACAAAGAATGGCGAGATGAGGACCATGCTACTGATGTCCTCTCTATGTCACAGCATATTCCTGGATTTGATCTACCTATTGTAAGGATTTTCTATGCCAAAACGTAAATCCCTTGTTCCGTGTTTGTTTTATGTATATTACATTTACGGTTTAGCTCACATACATTTAGTCCACAGCTCATGCTAGGGGACATTGTGATTTCTGTTGAGACAGCTGCAAGGCAAGCAGAAGAAAGAGGACATACTCTACTTGATGAGATACGCATCCTTCTGGTTAGTTAAGCATTCAAGTTGTGACTATTTTGTTGTTTTTATTGTTTTTATAGGTTTCACAAACAGTTAATTATGTTTGGTATATAATTTTTTGGGGGGCAGAATAGAAGGTTTTGGTGTATAGAGGCTCAAACTGTCCACCTTGGTATCACTCTTTTATCTATTAGACTAAATGCTGGGCTGACCAAAATCGTTTGGGCATTTCTTGACATCTAAATCTAAGACATTACATTATGATTCAACTATTTTCAAGCTCCCATGTACCTTTATTATTCTACTATTTTGGAAATGGAAGGGGCCAAAATATACACATATATTTCTCTCAAATCTTCCCACAGCTGTGTTTTGGTATCTTACTTCACTAAATGTAGGACATCAAAAGTTTACTCTTACTTTTTTCATGTATACATGGTTCAATTTGACACATTCTTAGCTCAGGTTCATGGATTGCTGCATCTTTTGGGATTTGATCATGAGCTAAGTGATGAGGCTGAGGCAGAAATGGAAAAAGAGGAAGAACTTATATTGAAAAGTCTTGGGTGGAAAGGAAAAGGCCTAATCCACAGTGCTTATGATGCTTTAACAAATGAAATCCCAGAAACTGAAAATAATGATGGTAATTGAGGCAGCATATTTTCTTCTGTGTTAATGTTATTCCCATTTCTTTGGCCTTGAGACTTCCAATTGGTTGTGTTTTGTTCTTCCATTTCATCTGAGGCATAAAAAGTTACCAATGAAAATGGCAGTTTAAAATTTTTTTGCAGGTCATGCTTTGAAGGAAGGGAGAAAAGAAGGCAGCTTACGGTTTTATAAACCCAAGTTCAATTATATTTTTTGCGACATGGATGGTGAGCTCTGCAACTTTTGTGTAATTGTTAATATATGTTTCTTACATATGAAAGTTAACTGCATTTGTGTGCTTGCTAGGTACATTGCTAAACAGCAAGAGTCGAGTTACTCATAGAACTGCAGAAGCTCTGAAGGAGGTGGTCTCAAGAGGAGTAAGAGTAGTGATTGCTACTGGAAAGGTTTACTCTCGCATGCTACTTTTGATATAGTGCTAATTATTTTCCTCTCCATAGAAAGAGTTTCTGTGTTTGAAGTTTTGGGTTTTATATAATATTATGAGAATATTTACAGTTGTAACAATAAATCATGTTCCCCTATCTGGTGTTGGATTTTGATGTTGATATTAGAACAAATGTTTTCTAATTTAAAAGGTTTACTATATTGTTTCGGACAGACTCGACCTGCAGTTATAAATGCTTTGAAGTTGGTGAATTTAGCCGGAAAGGATGGAATTATTTCTCAATTTTCACCAGGAGTTTTCTTACAGGTTAGTATGTCCATTTTTTTGCAATTCTCTCTATACTCTTCTCATTCCTGACTTATCCTCCTTATATTATGCCCATGAAATTTATAAGCTTTTGCATCATTGAGGGTGTCTTATTCAACATTATCTTGTGAGGTGAGGGAGATTGTTGCCCTGTGGATATTGAGCAGTTTCTTTGACAAAGGTTTTTATTTGATTGAGAAAAGGAATGTTATAGATTCCCATCATGTGTTCATGGAATCTAATATTCCCATAGCTGATAGTTTGGCCAACATTTATGGGTTTGTTGGGATTAGAGTCATGGATTGTTGAACCTTTGGTCACCATGATGCATGTATGGTACACACAAAGAATGGTTGGGTGGCATCAGGAGTTTGAGTTACTACATATGTAGGCATGCTTTCATGTGACACTTCACCTTCTCGAGAGATAGTGGTGTGATGCAAAGGTTGTGGATCTGGTGTTCCGGTCAAAGGTCTAGTCTAGCATCTTGTGGGATGGGAGGCTTTGAAATGCAAAGGTGGATGAAGAATGAGGGATTTGTGAGGAGGTGGACAGTTAACTTTTGCAATCGAGGTAGTGGCACCATTTATGAAAAAAAGAAAAACAAAAAAGGAACAAATTTTTTTCGCGTGAGTAGATATTGTCGGGTTTGAGGGAGTGGCCGTATCAATTGTTCTAGGTTGGATTGTTGTTCCTCTTTATCAAAAGGGATTGAGGTATCCGTTAGGCTCTTTGAAGGGCATTCCGGTGGCTAGTGGCTGTTTTTCTTAGAATTTTAGGGGTGTTAGAGAGGATAGCTCAATGTACAAGCCATATATGGTTGGTGCATAGGTTATAGAAGCTACCTACGGCTAACATCTTTGTGGCCAATTTTCTTTTGGGCATTATGGTTAAATTAATATTTAGTGTAGAATCTGTAGATAGTGTAGAATCTGTATATTATCTCAATGCTGCCATTCACAGAGCTGCATGGGAGTGTAGACATTATTAAACCCATCTTGGGGGAAGGTTGTGAAGGTCTAGTCTCTATATAGTGGGCTCCATAGAGGCTTGTTTATGGGTGGAATTTCCATTGATAGTACTTTTGGTTGTCAGCCTTATGGTTAATTGTAGAAGCATCAATCAGGTGAGTGGTCCGCCCAATGGCCCCTAGTGGGAATCCATTTGCTCTGGAAGGGATCCTAGAGGTTGTTGTATATTCTTAGAAAAACAACTTGTTTATAAAGAAATCTATGATTTGGCTGATGGGTTGGTAATGATCATGTATCGGACTTGGGCTTGATTGCTTGGCAGTTGGCATTAGCAATACTACATCACAAATTCAATTCCTAGCACTGAACTATCCAAAAAGAGAGAATCAGGATTCTGTATTGATATCCGTGTCATCTTTGGAACATGTCTTATTATTGTACAGATTGTAAGGCTTCTCTTTTAAGTAATAAACATTGATCAGGAAATAATTAATTAGCATTAAAATGCTTATATTTTGGATCCAACGATTTTAGTTTGGCAATAGGTCCATCATATTTCTAATAGTAACAACCTTGACAAACTGTGACCACAGGAGAAAATTTTCCTTTAGAAGTTTGGCATGAATAGAATCAGTGTTGGGGTATGAGCATGTGCCATAGGTGATCAAGAATTAAGATTTCCGTTTGCTTTCTTCCAGAGAGTGAGAAGAGTTATCTTCCTTTCTTTTTTCCAAAGTACTTGCATACTTAACTCATCTGTTGTTAATATTTTAGGACTTTGAATCACTATAACTGGAATAATGAAGCATATCAGCAACTTCTGTCTCAGTAGTGGTGCACACATGTGGAAGAGAAATATGAGGAGGCCACTTTATTTATTTATTTATTTATTTTATCTTTGGGTAAATCAGCGAGGGAGGGATCCCCCTGGTAGGAATGGAACTTAAGACATCATGTTCTGGTATCTCACCCTGACCACCTATGCCTAAAAACTTTCAAAATTGGAAGAAACAGCTAGATGGACTCTTCTTTTCATTATTCAGTTTACCAGTTTATTAATCAGGTATAACTTATGTAACGATCAATTTCCCTTGATTATTTCTAGAATGATGTGATGCAGTTCTGCAGATGATTTCCGGACAACTAAACCTAAGAACTACTAGGAAAAGGAATATGTACATTTCAAGTCCAGTATCTATTAGAAACTGGGCTTGGGCTTGATTGGTTGAGGTGCTAATTGTTGATCATTGCAACACAACATCCGAGTTCAAAGCCCACTACTGAAATACCCAGAAGAAAAAAAAAAGGTCCAGTACTTATGGGATAGTCTTATTAGATGCCACGAGAGCTAGTTTTATTTCTCTTTATGTATCTTTATTTTAGCCCCACATTGAAAAGGCTATGATGATGACGATGATGATGATTTTAGCCCCACGATGCTTGCCTTATATCTCTATAGGTACTGCCATATTGGATACTCTACTATGTACAAGTATGGTATTTGGGTTACATAGACATGCTCAATCCATACTTCCATGGATGGTGGAGTTGAGTTACTCTTCCTGCTAAAGAGCATGGTAGTTATAAAAGTGGGTAGCAAATCACCACCCATCATCCTTGGATAGTCAATGGTGGATGTTGGGTCTGAGTACCCTATTCCATCCTCGTATCAAATATGGATATTTTCCCATATCTATAAACACAAATCTATTTATGCGAATATAACTCGAAGTCTTGCCTTGTTTGTTTCTCCTATTAATGCAAATCACTAGTATGTGTCCATCTTTGTCAGTGTAACTTTTATGTTGATATTTTTTACTCTCAGAACATGACAGGATTATTTTATTTGCTGGCTTTGTATTGCAGGGTTTGCTTGTATATGGGCGACAAGGTAGGGAAATTTTTAGAAGAACTTTGGATCCGGATGTTTGTAGGGAGGTAAAATGCTTATTACAATGAATGCTTTCTTTTGAAATTAAAATTATAGAATTCATATTTAAAATAAGTTTCCTTGAGACTATAACAGTGATGCGACATAGCTGCGAAATTGATGATTATTTTGATTGAGCTGTGCTCTTTCATGCACGTGATTCTGGTCTAATGGCCCAGATTGCCTTGAACAATGGATCTTTAACGCTTTAGATGCACTAACTGTATTCCTGAGGATTCATTATGAAATAATGTGATTGAATCGATTGACATGATAAATGCAAGAATTAAAATTTCAAGTGGGATAAAAGGATGCAAAATTTCTTTTCAATTTCTCCCATGCATTTATAATGATTTTTGTTGTAAGATCGTTTTGAGCCCACAGTTCTTTTAGATATTCTTCTTGAACTTCGAGTTGCTTAGTCCTAATAATATGTGCCTTAAATTGATAGATGATATGCGTCAATTTTGATGCCTTTTAATATCTAAATTTTATTCTTATATGGATTTAGTCAAGTGTTATAAATGATTGGTCTAATAAGGGTGAGGACCTTAAACTTTCCTTAAACCTATCCCAAGCCTGGGTAATGGAGGCGGTTGCGTTAGGTAGGCAGACAATGTAAAACCTTACCACAGCTTATCATGAATCTTGAACCTATATTATTGGAGGAATATGATTCATGTAACCGATCACAATTAATTGGGATGAGGCTTGGATGATGATGTTGTGATATCTTTTTGACATACATCGAAGGCATTTTAGATATTTAGTTTGTCCATAAGTTGGTTAGTGTGGCTCAAAATTGCATAACTTCCTACGTGATTGCAGGCATTTCTTTATTCTTTGGAGCATAAAGTTCCTCTTATTGGGTTTAGCCAAGATCGTTGTGTTACCTTGTTTGATCATCCTCTGATCGATTCTCTTCATACTGTTTATTTCGAGCCAAAGGTACTTTCTGTTCATATTTAGTAAATGTTGTAAATGCTGGAAAGCTTCTCTAATTTTCCACTTCTCTAATCATGAGGTTTTTCTATCTCTATTTTTGCACCATTTTCATCTTTTCAAGCATCTAATACCACTTATGTGCCATAATTTTGTCTTAAATATGATATTTCTTCTTGCAGGCAGAAGTCATGCCTTCTGTTGAGAAACTTTTAGCTACTGTGGACATTCAGGTATCCATTGGTTCATTGATAGCGTGTTCTTTGGTTCAAGATAGGAGAAGGGAACTCTTAATGTGATCTCTCTCATTCTCTCTCTCTCTCCCCCCTCCCCTGTCGCTCCCTCCCTTGCTACAGGATTTAGAAAAAAAATACAGAGATAGCAAGAGACCTACTTATGTGTTTGCCATTCTTAACATATCTTCATAATTTTATTTTTTTCTAAACAAAAAATTGTAGTCGCAGTTTGACTAGGCATTAGCTTGGACATAATGTACATCCTAGTTTGAGTTTTAAAACTTGGCTATACTCTATGATTGAACTGTATTTTCTCTCTCTCCACATTCTTCTCTTTCCAACACTGGGTTGGTATGACCCATTCTTGCGTATAACCATTACCCTAATAACTTAAGATCATTTTATTTACTTATTTATTTATGTGTTTGGTTTATATCCTTGATAGCATTTTATGGTTTCAGAAATTGATTTTCATAGACACGACCGAGGGGGTTGCTGCCACTCTAAGACCATATTGGGCTGAAGTTGTGAAAGGGAGAGCTGGTGTTGTCCAGGCCCAAGCTGACATGCTTGAGATTGTTCCGCCTTCTACTTCTAAGGGCGATGGAGTACGAATGCTCTTGGATCACCTTGGGATCACTCCAAAAGAGGTCTAGTGCCTTGAGTTGTTCAGAAGGCATGCAATCCAGTGGACTATGACGTGTTATTCCACATTTCCACTATTGCTGCATCCACTGTCCACTCCCACTGAGGCATTGTTGGAGATTAACTCTACCCGTATGAATATCGTTGTGGTATCCACTCCAGTTTAATCTCCAAGCATCCATCAAGGAGAAGGGACAGTGTATGTAGCCTTGGAATACCATAAACCAATGCCCATTGGACTATGATATAAGTAGCATTGGACTATGATATAAGTAGCCCTAGTTTTTTACATTATAGGCCATGCTTATGCCTTAAAGATGGCATCTTTTCTGTCAGTTTGAAATTTTGCTGAATTATAGCAGGAATGAGGTGTCTACTTGTGCTAACCCTGGCTAAATATATCACTAATTTTCAGACAATCTTGGAGAAGTATTGTGAGATTTAAAGGGAAAATTATATTTTCTTTGATACCATATTTTTCCAATGTTTGCTGCTGTTCTATTTGGGGAAAGCATTAAAAAGTTATAAAAGTATAAAGAATAATAAAACTATTGGTATAGGGAATACTAAGTTATAAAGAGAAAGGAAAATATGATCCTTTTTCTTTTAAGTTCTGTAATTTGATATTGCAGTTTTTCCAAAACTTTTCTCCTATCTTTTGGGTAAATGTCCTGAGAAATCGCCTCACCAAGACTGGGTTTCCTACCTATCTATGACTTTCCCACATAATCTTCTATTGAGCATCAGCTGGTTACAATTCTCTCTTTTAAAAATAACCAAAATACCCTTAGTAATCTAGACAAGTTTCACTCAACAACATTAGAAATACTGAAGCACAAAGACCAATAGTTCTGTAATGTCATTCATGACACCAAGATTAGTCAACCATCATATAATGTCTTTAGTATCCAAATTCTTGTTATTTCATTTTCTATTTGCGTATGATATGTTTTATGTACTTTATGCTTGTTTGGCATCGAAGCTATAACTGTTATTTTCTGTCATTCATTTAGGTCATGGCGATTGGTGATGGTGAGAATGATGTTGAGATGCTACAACTTGCATCTTTAGGGGTTGCGCTAGAGAATGGTTCAGAGAAGGCAAAAGCTGTTGCTGATGTGATTGGCAATAGCAACGATGAGGATGGTGTGGCGGATGCCATATATCGGTTTGCTTTCTAGCAAGAAAACTCTCAGTCACATACGATTGCGAAGTTCAATGTTGATTTATGAGGAAGTAGAAAAAGATTATTCAAAAGGGACCAAAAGAACAAGATAGTGTGATCGAAGTTTGGAGAGTGGAACTCTGATGATTTTGAATCTAGGGAAATTGGGGTGATTGGCAATCATGGAATTTAAAAACTTGATGTAGCTTATATAGGGGGGAGTATGTTTATCATGATTATGGGCAAAGACAGCAATATTTAGTCAATTTTTAATGGGATTTTCTCCTAAATATACTGAGAAAGAATTGTCATTATTTTGGGGTGGCACCAGGACTCAAGAATTGGTAGAGATTTGAAATTCATTTTGCCCATGCTGAGAAAGTGAGTATGGGCCCTTCTGAGCTGGTGCTTTTAACTTTATATCATGTTAATGTGAGTTGCAGGTGCTTAACAATTTGGGATATTCACATGTGTACTCTGCTAGTACAGTGTTGCCCTTTAAATTACTAGTCATATGAGAGTATAGGACCTAAGGACTCTAAGGAAGTATCTTTGGAAATTCCCTATCCTTGTTTGCCTTCTCCTTTCTACTTCCTTTTTCCTGTTTCTGAGAGTATAGGACCTAAGGATTATAAGGAAATATCCTGGGGAAATCCCTAGCCTTTTTTCCGTTTTTCTTTTGTCCTTTTTACTTCCATTTTATTTCCCCTACAACATAGAAGTTCTATGTTCCTTTTTATCCAATCTTCTATTTTTTAATGGAGGGTTAAGATTGCCCCAATCACAATGTCACGTCTGTACACTATTTTATTTTTAATTTTTTTTTTATAAATTGTTTTGGCACCAAATTTTGGACTCCATTCATAATTTAAACTCGCACTAACATAAAATATAAAATACCTCTAAAAATTTTAAGGGGTATTTTGGTTATTATTTTTTATCGAAAAATTATTGTTAATATTTTTTATAGGTGCGCCCCAATGAGAAGATGGCACGAACCAAATTTTCATATCTAAAAGAGTTGTATTAAAAAAACTAAAAATAAAATACTTTGAGATGTCCGATTTAAGATCAAAAGGTGAGTGGTTTTTGATAAAAAATAAACGGCTGGATGGTAAGGGGAACATAGAACTTTATATTGTAGGGGGAACATAGAAACTTTTTCCTCTTTTCCTTTTCCTGTATCTGGTCGAATGACGAATTTAAAAAAAAAAACCCGAAATTAGGGCGCTGTTATTTGTAGCAATCTATTTATGATCATGGACCTGGTAATGCTCTATGTGCAGTTGTTGGACCTCTTATTGTTTGATGCTCCAGGCTCAAATTTGAACCTGCTGCATGCGCGTGAGAGAGAACAGTAATGTAGACCAGTAATCTCTTCGAGTTTCTCAAAATTGGTGCGGTGATAGGACAGGTGACTGATTCCTATGTGGCTCGGTCAGCTTGGTGAGTTTAGGGATGTCCATGCAGATCCGGAAAACAGAAAAAATAACAGAAGAAAGTTAAAAAAAAAAAAAAAGAGAAAAAGCAAAGAAAAAAATCTATTAAAAAAAACCTAAGTTAAACTAATCTATTAAAAAAACCTAAGTTAAACTTCTTTTTTCACTTTTGGTTTGCCATGAAGCAGTTTTAAGCCATCCGAGTTTTGGTTCCTTTGCAAGTATGTTGCCCATGACCTTATTACTGCAACATTCTCACAGTTATTGCAAAACCAAAAAACAAAAACAAAACAACAAAATACATGCCATGAGAATTGCCCAAGATGACCTGGGTCGTGATACATCTGGCATCGAATCTCCTATCGTCTATGGTACATGATACATCTGGCATCGAATCTCCTATCGTCTCCGTCATCGAATCTCCTATCATCTATGGTACGTGATACATCTGGCATCGAATCTCCTATCGTCTCCGGCATCGAATCTCGTATTGTCTATGGTACATGATAACTCGGGCAAAAGTCCTTTCCATAACTCTAAACATCTCAATAAACCTTGCGGGATGTGACCCTTGGGGTTCTGCTTTTCTCTGGAGTTTCAATCTTCTATCTTTCTCGTATCATGCAACCCATGAAGATCTTGTCTTCTCTTTCCCACTCCAAGGGATCATTTGAGGCATTCCCATAAAGAATGCCTTTAGTTTCACACGTGCAGCTGCAGCTATCGAACTTGTTTCTCTTCTTTTGCGTCTCGAGCAAATTGCAGAGAGCACCTTTCTCTACCTCGAACTTGCAGCAGCCTTAGAGACATCCCCTTTCTTTTTAGCTTAAGTGGATAGCCTTATCGGAAAACTCCTTTGTTTTCTTTTGAATCTGATTGTTTTTTTTTTTTTTTCATGTATGTAGCTTTGTGTTAGAGTTGGGGCTCAAACTGAAGCTTTGCTTTGCGAAGAATTAAAAAATCTGTAGGGTGAGAGAGGCATGAGATATCTGTCATTCATTCCTCACATCCGCCCCGCGCCATTATGATTTTGAGAATGATATTGCACCTTTATCCTTAGTTGACATTACCCCACAATCTTTCCAATTCCAATCCATGTAGGATTCCAATTCGTTTTCCATAATTATTCAAGGATTCAGAAAATAATTATGGATCTTTATTCTTTATGGGGCATATATCTTCAAGTCCAAATATAATTTGATGTTGATGTGGGACCCATGGCCAATGGCTTTATGTCATCCACCTTGGATTTGGTTACACATGGGCACAATGGCCAGTGGGCCCAGGTGATCTTCAGAGTGATAGCGTGGCAAAAAGTATGCATCCAATGTCCCCTACATTCTATGTGAAAAGACTTTCTCCAGTTTTGGGAGGATACTATCCATTTCCTCCTTCGGCTAAAACACATGCTATAGCTACCTTTTGGATCTCAATTTTTGAGATATAATCTTTACGATTCATAAAATAATCTCGGTAAAAAAAAAAAAGTTCAGAATAATATCTCTATCTACTAGAAAAATCTTATGCCTCTATATAAAATAAAAACCGTCCAGTTTTTTAATCACTAGATCTAAGTGTTACAAAACTTCCAAACTTTCTTTTCTAGTAATTTTGATGTGTTTCTCAAAACAGTAGCCTAAAAAAATTCTCCTAAGTAGGTGTTTTGAGCGAGGGAAGTAATTTTTATGTGTTTCTCAAAACTTTAGCCTAAGAAAATTCTCCTAATATATGCACTCAAATTCTATATGTTCGGCGTTCTCTTTATTTTCCATAAAATAAATTTATTTTTTCAAAATAATCCCTTGAAAGAAAAAAATACAATTTCAAAATCAATCTCAGCTTTTTCTCTTTTTTTGGGTAATTTAGTGGGGAAGATAGACATCCACTCTCCCTTTTTATATAGATTAGGGAGTTAGCTTTTTTGAACTTGTCAGTGGGTGGTGTTAGCAGGATTGGAAACCATAGCTTTCAAGGTGATTGATTGAAGAAAAAAAAAAAAAATCTATACCTCTTCACCCTTTTTATATAGATTAGGGAGTTAGCTTTTTTGAACTTGTCGGTGGGTGGTGTTAGCAGGATTGGAAACCATAGCTTTCAAGGTGATTGATTGAGAAAAAAAAAAAAAAATCTATACCTCTTCAGAAAAGCTCCTGGGAAAAACTTGAAAGATGAATCATGTTGTGGGAGAAGGCATCCAGTTATCCATTTCACTAGTACTGTAATTACACTCTATCTTTCCAAACTAACTCAGTAAAGTCCATAATTTACAATCTCTCTTGTAGGGCCTCATACTTGACCTATCAAGACTAGGCCACCTTGGATTCCAAGTATACCCCAAGGATAAGTCATGTGATTCCTCGGCATGCACAATAACTTTGGCTACTTTGTGTGGAAATCCTCTCTTAGTACATGTACATGCAGACTACATAGGTCTATTTTCCAAAAATGCAACCATCATTCATGCATATGCCGCAAGGGTGCTATCAATGAGAATTTGACCATTGCCCTCGCAAACCTCCAACCCTCACAAAGGGATGTCCTTTTCCTCTACCTAAACTCTTCACCATTGAGTTGACTTTGAGCTTGACAAGACATGACCCGTTAATCCTGAGTACTTATGATGTATTGGGTCTCATACCCCTCAAGGTGCAAGGTCCAAGATTTTTTTTCTCAATCAACCCTGAGCCTAGACCTGTAAACCTAGTGTGAACTAGTGACACTCATGCATCTGGCTTTAAGGTGTATTTCATAAATAGAGCTCCTTGGTCATGCATAGAGCCCTTGAAGGCTTGTCATAAACTTCCTCTCTTTTATTTTTTTAATTACATGAGTGACTACATGGGTCATGTCATGCCAAAAGAGTGAAAATATATAAATGAACTATTTACTTTAGTACAAGGCGGTCACAATCACTATTGTCCATCAGATTTCAAATCAAGTAGTTGTAAGAATGTCACTAACTAGACACAGTATTTAAAAGTAAATAAAAAATAAAAAAATTGAATTTTGTGACACACCCCAAGCATGTAATTATGACGTTCTTGTAACAAAGATAAATGGTCTCATAGCATATGATCCCATAAAAAATTAATGCTTTTAAAGTCTACAAAACCCATCACATTAAGGGCATTGTTAAATACTCAAAAAGTCTTGATATTGGTCCACTGCTTTAAAAAAAAAAGAAAAATCTTGATATTGGTCCACTTGTTCATACTGCCCTTTGAATAATTAGCGAGTTCGAGATAGACCTATTGTGTAGTTTAGTGCTTGTGTCATTGAACCCACAGACATGCGCCACATAGGGCACATAAGTGCATGACTCATTAACCTAGTTCATGCTCTCCATTATTGGGAATTAGAGAGGTCAAGAGCCTTTTCATTTACATCGCCATTGAATTCTTGGGCATTTGAGTTTTGGCAATCCTCCATTGAAATTAGAGGGTTGCGAAACTTTGATCAGAAGGGCCAATTTGGATGACATTTTATTTTATCTAGAATATGTTCTTATCTAAAATTAATACATTGTAGATAAAGTTCTTTTTGTTAATTGTTTGGTATATATCGTATATTATGTATAATATATCTTAAATAATTAAACTTCTTAGTGATTTCTTGTTATTTTGAGCTATTTTTAACCAAGAATATGTGATGCTCAAAATGATACAGGATTCCATATTGACTTTGGAAATCCAAACCCAATGGGCAGATTTTGAGTTAATTTTGGGCTAGCAACAGGCTGGGCCTGCGCCGGGTCAGCCTTGGCCCTAGCCTGACCCTAGTCCCTACCGCCAGCCTAACCCGAACAGTGTCTAAAGAGGCCTTTCGCTTGTCAGGGCCGGGCCAAGCCAAATAGAATAAATGAAAACAAAAGGACAAAAAAAAAAGGGGCCTTGCCCAAGCCTGGTCCTCGGGCTACATTATGTGGCGTATGCCCTAGTCTTTTAAGGGCCAGGCCCCACAGAGCGGCCCTTTGCCAACCCTAAGTGATGTAATATAATGTTCAATTGAACGTAGATAACTATGGGTAGTATATAAGGAGAATTACAAAAACCTTCCTTGACTCAACTTCCACCCAACCAAAATTTTAATCACAACTTTTATTCCAAAACATATTTTTCTAGCAAATACCTTCAAGTCAAAAAGTCAGTTATTTGGACAAAAATTCGCTTGCCTGTATAATTCCAACTGTCAGTCCGGCTATGGTCTTTCTGTTTAGGCTGTCGGTCCAACAACAGGAAAGGTGGTCTTAGCATGAGGTGCACTCCGTCTAGACTTCCAAAATTCAATCTGGCATTGTACTCTTTGTCGGCATAGTGTGCACATGGTTAGGCACACGGTGACATCAGTCCGGCACTTAACCTACTGGAATGGGTTGTGTAAGGGACTGGTCTTTTCACATGGGTACCGGTCCAACAGTTGTTTGCTGTAGTCCGGCATATTATTCACGCTGTCCGGCAGCTGCGCATTGGGGTCTGGCAGTGGTTTTATTGTACCGGTCCGATAGTTAACCATTGATCAGTGCGCATCTTAAGGGGATGTGACGTGAGCTTGTATAGACAAAGGCATTTTAGTTTAAATAACTATGATTGTTTAACTTGGGGGATATTTGTTATATGTTTTAGGGTAAAAGCTACGATAAAAAAATTGGTTGGGAGGAGATTGTCTAGAAAGTCCAAGTTGAAGGTAACTGCAATTTTCTTTAGTATATATAAATTTTTACATGCATGACGATTGTGAGTTTTGTGAAATTTATAACGGTTAACAATTATTAAATAACAAAATAGCTTATTGTAAAAATGATAGATCTTCAGTCACCAGTCACCAATAACAAAAATATCAAACGTCGAATGCATTTTCTTCCTACAAGCACGTTTTAGACGTCTGGAATGAAAAGAACACAACTGGCATAAAAAATGAACTAACGTCGAGCTCTCCATTTCTACCATTAACATATCGAAAAAGATATAAAAATAGATAAGAGCCATATTTCTCTATTTTTTTTTTTTGTTTTTTCAAAACTTCAAAGAGAGAGACGATTGAGTATTTACGGGAAAGAGAGAGGGCATCAGGTTTGTTGGATAAAGCTTCGAAGGTGAAAAAAAATTCATTTCCAGATGTTGACACCTTAAAATGTAGATTAAGGAACATTCTAAAATCCTTTGCAAAGGTTGTTTTGATGTTGGAAAAACATCTAATTAATCAACTCGACATCGATTTGTATAGATATAGAGAAAAAAAGAGATTTCAAAATAGATTCTTACACAATCTTAAGAATTTTCGACACCAAAATTTCAACTCAGCGGTGCATTTTAATTTGATTGTGTAAGGTTTCAACCATATGCAAATCACACCCTTTTTAGAATTCTTTTTCTTTTTTTATTTAGGGGTCGGTTTCTATAGGGTTGCAACCTTAAACAAACATACCTCCAAATTTTGTAAAAAATTATTAGGATCATCTAAAAATCTATTTTCATATCTAATTGTAAAATTTTAAACTTCAAAAGTGGTTAAAATGAAGTAGATCTATAAACATATTAAAATCTTGAAAATAAATAGTCTAGATAATAGATGCACTATTCTTGGACTCAAAACATTTTTTTTTTTTTCATATGCATACATCTCAATGTCGAGATGATCAGTTCGAGGATTTTTCAACATTAAAACAACCTTTTTCCGATGGATTTTTGAGGTGCATCTTTATTTCTATATTTTAAAGTTGCAATCTCATATAAATTTTTTCCTTTTATTTATATTTGAATTATTTGGATTCTAATTTAATTTTCTATTAATTATCCTGCATGCATTCCTTAGAGTTGCATTTTTACAACTATGGACAGTTAGAGGTTTGGTTTCATCATTTTGGCTATGACAGGAAACCAAGGTGCTAAAAGAAAAAAAGAGTTATTTACGTATAGACATTAAATAATTTAAGAAAATAAGAGTTCCTTCCTTTGTACCTGGAAATTATAATCATGGTAATTATAATCATGGTCGGTTAACATGACCTTTTTTTTGTTTTTTGACAAAATTATCCCACGATCCGCAAATGCCATCCTTTGACCGCTTTTTTTTTTTTTGTCAAAACTAAAGTTGCGGTGCAAGGATGGCATTTTGAAACCGCTTTTTTTTTTTTGGAAACTGAAGTTGCGATTTAAGATTGAAATTCTCGGACTGCTATTTTTTTTTTTCCCAAAACTTAAGTTCCGGTCCGAGGTTGAAATTCTTGGACCACTTTTTTTTTTCGAAACTTAAGTTGCGGTCTGATGATGGCATTCTTGGACCACTTTTTTTTTTTCTTAACTTAAGTTGATGTTCGAGGTTGAAATTCTCGGACCTCTTTTTTTTTAAAACTTAAGTTGCGATGCGAGGATGGCATAGTTGTGGTGCGAGGATGGCATTTTCGGACTTTTTTTTTTAAAAAAAAAAACAAACTTAAATTGTGGGGATGGCATTATTGGGCCATTTTTTTTTTTTTTGCAAAACTTAAATTGCAGCCGCAACTTAAGTTTTGAAAAAAAAAAAAACGAGGTCCGAGAATTTCATCATCGGATCGCAATTTAAGTTCTGAAAAAGAGGAAAAAAAAAAGCGGTCCGAGAATGCTATCTTTGGACCTCAACTTAAGTTTTGACCCAAAAAAAGTGGTATGAGGATGGCATCCTCAAACCAAGGGGTAATTTTGTTAAAACAAATTTGTGTTGACCGATCTCGATCGTAATTTTTTGGTATAATAAGAGCAACTCTTATTTTCTAACTTATTTAAGCGCTGTACCTAAGTAACTCAAAGAAAAATTCATCTAATTTGGGAATGAACTTTCCAAGCAAAGGCATGGGTGTGTTTAGTATTTCTTTTCAAATTTTGTGTTAAGTTGTGATAACTATTCATCATTAATTAGAAAAATTACTTTAAAAGCATATATTGCCTTTTGATAATAATATTTCGTATTTGCCAAAATGGCTTGCAAAAGCATGTTTATGATTTTTTTTTTGTTTAGGTGAATAAAATCATGTTTATGAATTAAGATATTGCTAATCACTTTTCATGCGCATTGCTAGAGTGAAAGAAATTCTTCTTAAAATAGCAGGAAATGACTGACCATGAACCTTAACCTGCCCATTGTTTTCCATTTTCTTGAACCAAAAGTGCAATGAAAAATAATGATTCTGCCAACTTTCTCAGATTTACCGTGTGTTGGCATTCACTGTAGTGACTTGCACCGTTTAAGACGGAGACATGAGAAAGGGACATGCAAATATCATAATTAGTCTTTCAAACTTTGATTTCCGGAAAACGCGGATTTGGAAACCTGCGGGTAGCAACGAGTCCGGGTTGACCCAAAACTAAAAAAATACATATTTAAACATAATGTTGAATGTGTATATGTATTTTTGAAAATATTATAACTAAAATATATAGTTATATTTATTTAAATATTATTAGAATACTATATATTAAATATTATTTAAATAATAACATTATTTGGGTCGGATCCACATAGACCTAGACCCCAAATAGTATTCGGGTTCTAATTTTTGGACCCATACTCGGACCCGGTTCAGGTCCCAGGTTGGGTCGGGTCTAGGTCCATTTCCACCCCTATGAAAACCGCATCTTCCAAAAAAGTGGATACCTCAAGGGACCAAGTGGATACCTCAAGCTCCATGGTCCCTTGTTGAATTGGCGGTATCTACTTTTTAGCCTTAAATATAGGAAAGTGTTTTGGCCTTAAATATAAGGCAAGTGAATACCACGGTACCCACTATCCATTTTATTGTTATGAATAAGGGAAGTGCTACAATTGTTCTCTAAAAATCAAACATACCCTAAAAAAAATAAAGAGGTAGAATTTCATATGATATTAAAGACGTTTACAGCTATTTCAATTAGACATTTTCATGTGCTCGTTTCCAAGGATTGAAAAATCCAGGAATCCAAAGGCATTAGACATGTTCATGTGCTCTTTCTTCTCTCGAAAAATAAGCACGGGACTAATAGTTGACACATAGAGACACCACTTGATACAAATGGCCATCAACTTTCCCTAGACGGGAAAGCCGAGAATGTGTCTCATTCACATATATTAAAGACGAAATGCATGAAAGTAGCCATCACCTGATAATTCAAAATGCCAACAAATGTAAAATTTTATTTACCTTATATGTAAGGTTGGGAGGGTGGCCTTGATTGCCACCTAAAAATTAGAGGGCCTCGGCAAAAACCCCCTAAAAATTAGGCCTAGGACAAGCCGACCTGTCCTGGCCTGGTATTTTTAATTAGTTTTTAACGCTCAAAACATACGGACTCTAATTAGTTGAAAAAAAGCTACGAAAGGCCGACCTCAATTAGTTAACAAAAGGCTTTAATGACGATGATGATAAGGCTTCGAACAAACTAGGCATGGGCCACACCCCCATTGACCCTATAGGGACCCATGCTGGCCTAGGGCCAAGCCCGGCCGTTATCATCGCCCCCTATACAACCTTGTGTATCCTGTGGGCGTCATGGACTTGTGATTGTCAATTCCAAGGCTAAATAAAGCATGTTCCAAATGATTCTTAATCCAAATCATGCACAAAGTCATATTTAGTTATGAATTAGAAACCATTCTAAGCACTCTGTTTCCTGTCCATGTTACACTCTTGTAAATCACCAACCCAAAAGGTGACATAGACCTATATCTCCCATGAAAACTGACAAGACACCATGAATACCCTTATTGCTCCAGAAACGTGAAAACATCCTTATCATTATTAATGGAGGACCTGAGCTGTTTTCCTTTTTTTCTTACTCCAAATTCCATTAAATTGACAGCCAACAACCCCTTGTCCCTAATACTTCTTCTCAAATGTGACATCACATATACACTGCTACTCGGGAAGCCTACTAATAGAGGGAAACACCAAGAGAATTCTCTCCTGGACCCACGTTTGGCGTATGGAATTGAGACACATCAAGTCCACATCTCACAGTAATTGCTATGGTGTTTGAATCGTGCTGTAAATGTTTAGTTGGAAAAGTATAAATACAAGTTACTTTTAGTACAAAGAGATCATAGTTACTCTTATTTGTCATATTTCATATCGAATATGAGAGTATCATTGATTAGACTCAAAGTTTAAAAAAATAAATAAATAAATAAATTGAGCTTTGTAACACACCCCAAGCCACCTAATTTGATATTAAATAGTTGTGACCTCCTTATAACAAAGATAAATAATTTCATAGTATACAATCCCATATTTAGTCAATGCCTACAAGAAATATTTCTTGTGTTCTCCTTTTCTAATAGTATGGGTGGAAATTGAACAATTTGTGTGTGGTGGTGTTTTAAAACCCAGACTTGCCATCCTAACATATGGAGCGGGCTAGGACAATTCCAAATTGCCTTGGATGGTTCTTTGGGGAAATTAAATATATAAACCAAGAAACAAAGGTAAAAACCTCAGGAACTAGGTCTTTAAACCCAGACCGATGCTGAGCAGGCTCTAGCAATTTCGAATCGGCTAGCTGATTTTGAAAACACTACTAGTATTTAAAGGAGTTATGTGTGCTTCTATATGGCGCTCTTCAAATTGATATGAAGGATGATTATAACATATTTTCGCTAAGGAAATAAAAGATAGTCACCCTCTAAGCCTATATGGTTAGGGTGCCACAACATAACATGGTGTCTACAATTCCAAGTTAACATTTAAAAAACAGAGAGAAATTTATTACTCCTAAGCTTCCTTATCCATGAGAATGGGCCATTTTCTAAGAATCAATACTTCAAGAAAATCTATAACTTTTCAACTTAAGATCTTAGTCATCATTTGCTAAGGAAAGCTATTTTGCAAGAACTATGCATAAGGAATGTCTTTTTGCAGGAGATCTCAATTTCCTTATTTCATGCTGCCTTGATGTAAAAATAAATTTTATGTTTTCGAATTTGCATGATACGGTTGAGAGAGAGAGAGAATTATGGGAAGAGAGAGAGAGAGAGAGATAGGGCAGAGAGAGAGAGTGAGAGAGAGAATTATGGGAGAGAGAGAGAGAGAGATAGATAGATGTGGATAGGCATGATTGTTTCATGGAAGGACAATCTTTTCAAGGAAGTTGAATAGTTGTTGTTACATGTTGTCCAAGCTGCTATAA
Organism: Amborella trichopoda; assembly: GCF_000471905.2. The sequence goes on along the minus strand of NW_006499905.1, from coordinate 2,792,477 downwards.
ATGGCCTTGTCATCATAGTTTGGAGCTTTTTGATACAAGTTCCAATTCTGACCACTTGAACAAGGAAATGTTTGAGCAATTTCCCATGAAAGCAACAAAAATATCCATGTCTATTTCCAAACTTTTGCATGTCTTGCAAAACCCATCAAAGATTCTTATGCCTTGTGATTCTCACACATTCATTTCCAAGTAAAAATAGTTTTTATCATTACATACGTACTTCCACCTTGTTTTACTGCACCAAGGGTTTTGGTCTCTCTCTAGGGTTTGTGAATCCACACAAGGTGACTCCTGATTAATTATGAACTTCAAATTCCATGTCATTATTAAAGAGAGAGAGCAATGAAGAACTCTATAACACAATTTTTAGAGTATTTTACTTAATTACGTTCAATACTTAAGCCATTTCATAATATAAGAACCAAATGCTAGGTGGTTAAGGTATTGGGGGCACCACAACTTTACGTCTTGCGTTTCATTACTACCACGAGTAAGAGACCCTTTCATTACTGAATTACCAAAAATAAAAAATAAAAGAGTTGATTAAAATGTAAGTTCGGCTCGAAAATGGTTCCTTGGTAGGCTCAAATTTAAGACCAAGGATATAATGTTATACAAAGATTTGTTCAAAGATAAAGGGATCCTTTAGATGAAACACAAGGAAGAATACCACAAAGCGTGACCAACTCTGCATGATTTTTTAACATGAACAAGATTCTAGGATCACGATAAACTATTTGGAAACTCCATCGACATCTACTTGCCCTAGCTCCAACTTCCCGTCCATGAAATCCAGCTCATGGATCATCCGATGCCGACATCCCGAGCTCGAAGAGATCAGGGCCACTCATCATTTAAAACCTAAATCTCAAACAAAGAAGCAATACAAATCCACGTCGTTCATCATTTTGCCACCGAAGCTTCGAGCCTGATCGTGAAATCTCGGCCGTTCATCCCGCAGCTGCCGACCCCGAAACCTGAGACCCCATGGGTGGAGGTGGGGGGACACATGATGGGAGATTGTGCCACTAGTGATTAAACTACTTAATCCGCACGTGGCACCATGTGTAAAAGGGAGGAGCCCTAGTCATAGGGTACATATCATGCCAATCTTGAGTAGAGAAAGCCCTAGAATTGAAGAAATCATGGAAGATAGCCCTAAGGCCATTATCTCAATCACATGGACAAGAGGGGGGGAGAATATCCCAAAGATTTGTTTTTGCGCATTGTTTAGGTTATAAGGTGACAATCACGCAGTTGTGATATGACTGCATTCTCTTTCTAAAATGAGGCTACTTGGATGTGCAATCCCTAGGACATAATAATTGATAAATATTTTTTCTTTAGGGCATAGGGGATGATCCTAGAGACAGGCGTGATGGAGTTATGGATGAGAGGGTTTGAGGGGGAGATGTGGGGGGTGGGGGAGCCTTCAAAAAGGTAGGGGGACACATTGATAGAGGGGGGGAGGGATGTTGGCCTAGAGATGGTGGGACTGTCCCATTAGAACCAATGAAGTGGGCCTCAAGGCCACCCATGTGAGAAACATGATGGTGGGGAATGATTTTGCCCCTCTCTCTGTTATCTCTCTATATCTCACTGAAATTGTAACACACACACACTCTTTCTCACACACACACAAACAATCATACACTTGAATGTTAACTTTCTCTCTCTTAAACTTGAATGTTAACTCTCTCTTTCTCTCTCCCCCTTCAAATGTCAACTCTCTCTCACTTGAATTCTCTCTCTTGAATGTTAACTTTCTCTCTCTTACACTTGAATGTTAACTCTCTCTTTCTCTCTCCCCCTTCAAATGTCAACTCTCTCTCACTTGAATTTTCTCTCTCTTGAATGTTAACTTTCTCTCTCTTACACTTGAATGTTAACTCTCGCTTTCTCTCTCCCCCTTCAAATCTCAACTCTCTCTCACTTGAATTCTGTCTCTCTTGAATGTTAACTTTCTCTCTCTTACACTTGAATGTTAACTCTCTCTTTCTCTCTCGCCCCTCAAATGTCAACTCTCTCTCCTGAATGTTATCTCTCTTGAATGTTATCTCTCTCTTGAATGTTATCTCTCTTGAATGTTATCTCTCTCTCTCACACACACATACTTAAATGTTAACTTTCTCGCTCTTACACTTGAATGCTCAGTTAACGTTTGTCTCTCATTTGAATGCTCTCTCCCTCTCTGACATATATTAGCCATGCAACTGGTTGAGCCATGCTGGAGCTAGCAAATGTACCATAAGACAAGTCATGGGTGTTGGGTCTCGAGGTAGCAAAAACCTAGAATGAGCTTTCATGTGTCAAGTAGCAACACTCCATTGTTATGGGGCCTCCTAACATGCACCCCACACCATTTTCTACAAATCATTCAACCATGAATATCGGCAACTGTAACGGAAAAAAGCAAATAAAAGTAAAATTCTCCTATGTACGTATATTGACAGTTAGCCAATGTAAAGCAATAATTTAGTTTGTGAAAAATGATCAAAAGTTGCTAAAAAAAAGAGAAAAAGAAAAGGCAATTCAATTGTGAAAATTTGTCTAAATTATAGGAAAGTCAATAATTATACCTTTGCAATTATATCTCTGGAAAATGTTTGTCATCCACGGCCGTGTTTGAAAAAGTCTCGATTCTCCCCAGTTTGATTCAGGCAAAGTCTCAAATCGGACCAGTAATTTTTTAAAAGGAAAGAGTGATTTATGTATGGACCCTAAAACTTTAAGTAAAATACAAAACGTTCCGTTTAGGCAAAAATTATAAAGAAAGCCAATCAACCTTTTTTTTTATGTTTTTCAAAATTATCCATCGGTCAACCTAAATTTTGATTATTGCTTTTTAGTCTTTTTTTTAGATTTTTGTTAGTAGGGCAGTGTCTCAGGCTTTAAGGCACAACCCTATTAATGAAAAAACTAAAATAATTAATAATAATAATAATCAAAATTCGTTTTGATCGAGAGACAATTTTGAAAAAATAAAAAAAATGGGCAAACCAACTTTCTTTATAATTTCTCCCGATAGGTGGAGCATTCCATATTTTATCTAAAATTTAAAGGTCCATACGTAAGTCACTCAAAATTACAAAAAATACTTTAAAACAGGGGGACTCGAGTGATTCTCATGTTTTTAGCCTGGACTCGCCAACCTTCTATCCTGGTCGAACTTGGGCGACTCGGGCGAATCGTGACACTTCTCCATGGTGCGTAGGACAAGGGTGAGAGAGGATCAGGATTCAAATATGGGTTTCACTATTCCCAAGTAAATTTTAGCCCGTCTTGTTCTGGATGGGAATAATAAAAACTTGGTGAGAATGTTGTCTCCCAAAATATTATTATAGTTCTTCTAGATAATATAGATTTATAATTGCAATGAGGGTATCAATGTCATTATTAATTAGGCACTGTTTGCACGTGGAATGAATCATCCTAAAGTAATGTCATAGATTACCAAAAAAAAAAAAAGGATTATAGATTTAATAACACTAGTGTAGCAAGGATTAGGTACTCAAAGTGACTGCATGGTCTCACTTTTAGTAACACAAGTACTGAGGGATTCAGAGAGATAATATAGTTTGATAACATAGGTGTTATTTTTACATGGATTTAGAGAGTACTTTGATTATGTCCCAGCAAAGAATCTTTCAAGGATTTGTTTTTTTGGATAATATTATATGCTCACTTGGGAAATTATAAATTGTATATTTGTTCCCGTGGGCAAAACTCATGCTAGGAGTGATGAAACCTACTCGACCTATTGATCATTTTTTTTTTTTGAAAAAAACATATAATTGAATATGTGCATAGTAGTATAAAAAATAAAATTATATTTTTTTTGGGTCATGCAGTGAGGATGGCAGGCTCCTACCTACGTTATTTTTGAAGCTTTCAATTTCATAATAGGGATGAAAAATAAATTTAGAGCCATCATAAGAGTTTTGACACCTAAAATAAATTTTATAACGAGATTTTGAGGTGCACCTTACTTTAAGGTTGTCACCTTATACAAACTTCACCCTAAAAATATAAGGTGTCAACCTTATACTGTACAAATAAGGTGCACCTCAAAACTCATAGGAAAATGTTGTTTTGTTATTAAAAAATCCTCCAATTGATCATCTCCAATTCGATATATACTAATACGAAAGAAAAGTTTAATTTCAAGCGTTAATAATAGTACATAAGCTAGACCATCCGTTATCAAGATATTTGAGTGGTCATAGATTTGTTAGATCTACATTATTTTTGGAGCTTTCAATTTCATAATAGGGATGAAAAATACACTATTTTTTTAAGGTGTTAGGTAAGTGGGAATGTAAACCACAACATAATGACTAGGGTGTAGGGGTGCTACTACTACGACTCCAACCGCTTTTCCCAAAAACAAAAAAAGAAAAATTACTCCAACAGGATTGGACATTCATCATTCATTTTTTGGAAGGTCAGATCTAGATGATCAGGAGAAATTTCAGGGACGATAGGCTGGGGTTTTTATAGCTATGGAATATTTTGCATTTTTTGAAAATTACACAAAGCAAATGAAAATATGATTTGCAATATTTGGGGCTAGACCACCTAATTGGGCGGTCAGGCTCGACATTTAATCCTTTTTCTTTCAAGGGCTAGTATATCAAGATCATCTATGATCTCTACAATGTATGGCTTAGGTGGACTCTACCTCTTCCCAATGGAGTATTTAGGATCGGTTTGCATCACCCATCACCGGTGAATAATATTTAATTGATTCTACATGCAATGCACAAAGAATTTATGGAAAAAATTATCTAAGGCATCAATCTTATTATAAAAGGAAGATGGACCTCAAACCTATTAAAAAAACCCTCCAATTGAACATCTTGATCTCGAGACATATGGATAATGATAAAAAAAGAATAATTTCGAGTCCTACAAACTAGTATGTCTCGTAAATATTATTTAGATCATCCATTTTCCAGCTTAATAAATTTGAAATATTGATTATCTTGCCCCTAATTTTTTATAATTGGACTGGATTTTTGTTCTAAACATGCTCCAAGAAATTTATCTTTTCCCAATTTATAATCCATAAAGGTGTGTTTTGATGTTTTTTTTTTTATCAAATAAAATAAAATAGAGGAATAGAAAGAAAAATGAAAAAGCATACAAATAAGACCAATTATCTGAGTCACAATCAATCTTAGCCAATGGAGGTAGAAAAATAAATTAAGCTTTGTAAGGCATACAAGCTAACATATTTAAACTCTAACACAACAGGATGATTATGACAGCCCGTACCACATATTAATGGTCTCATATAAGACCTACACCCCCTTGCGCCAACTGTGTAAGAATCCACATATTAATGGATTTTGTCCGACTTAAATCCAGTGTTCAATTGCACAAACTGGCCCAATACCAGCCACGGGCCAGGTTCGAGTAACCTGGGAACCAGCCGGTTCACCCAATCTAACCGAGCAGGTATTAAAAAATAATAAAATATATAAAAAATTTTAAAAAATATAAAAATATATTTTTAAAGTACAACTAAACAAAACACATACAAATGAAGTTGAAAAGTAGTGAAAAAAAAAAAAATTAAAAAATCCATTTGTGCCTATGCGTATTTAACAAATAATTCAAAAAAGATAAAAAAATATAAAAATGAGTATTCATGACCAAAATACTTTCCAATCTTTGTAAAAATAATTTTAAAAAAAATAAAAAATACATTACAAACAAATCCTTTATTTTTCAAAATTTTATGTGTATATTGAATTTTTTTAAAATATCTGGCCTAACCATTTAAAGGGGTGAAAACCGGTTCGCTAGTGGCCACTTCCAGTTTGACCGAAAACTTCTAAGTCAAACCTGCCGAGTTGTCAAACACTGCCTAAATCCCTATTGCAAGTGGAAACTTATGTCATGGAACTTGTAGCATACAAACATTTAACTACAGGCCAGCTCAACCGACCCTTGTTGGAGGAATGGGGTATGCACCACCACCTTTGTCTCAAGCGGAAGAATCGTTCATGTCACATCCAAAAAGGCAACTCACCAAAAAAACCAAAAACCAATACCATACTTCTATTCAACTTAACTCAACCTAATTTTTTTCTCGCACTTTTTTCTTCAAAACAAACTTTCTATACAAATACTTTCAAGGAAAAAAATTCATTTTTTTAGACAGAAATGCTTTTCCTATATACAAAAATCATTTTGGCCAGATTTGACGTTGACTTTGAGACCCAGTAGCATATTGCTGAAGTACACCATCACATTGCCGGAGCACACAAGTGGCGGACCGCCCTAAGACAACTATCTGACCGAAGCTGTCGAACTGCCCTCTACATAATGCCGGAGCCCTGGAATCCAATAACACCGACAACCGTTTGCAACTGCTAGACCTTACTTTCCATAATGCCAGAGCCCTATTATCGGATTCTATTTACACTATGCAAGAACCCTAATGCACTTTACATAGTGCCAGAGCCCTACTACTGGGCCGCACTTACAAAGGGCCGGATTCCCTATTTTGGTGGGTTAGAGGAGGAAACGTGGGTAAGGTGAAAGTAAAATAGGATAGTTTAGGTATGCTTTTACTTTATTTTTGGCTTGGGGATATTTGGATAAAAATGTATTTTGGGAAAAAAATGAGAAAAAAAATTAGGTTGGGGTAAGTTGAATACAAAGTAGTGTCTTGAGAGTTTTTTATAATTTTTCCTTGAAAAAAAAAAAAAAAAAAACAGTTCATGTCAACCATCAGAATCAACAAGGAATTGTAGAGGTTACATGTAGTTAACTGTTACTAAAAATCTCGCTACAAAAAATTATTGTCTTAAATTCCACTTTTAAAAGTGATATTTTTAACACATGTACACACATCTGTCTCCACAGTATTATAAACTTAGGAAACACAAGCGAGTCTTTTAAGCAAGGGTGCCGTTTGTATAGAGCCGAGGCTCTAAACAATCAAAGTAAAGTTCACTTCAAATAGCGTCCAGAATATGGTTTCAATATTGCAAATCTTTATGATAGCCCTAAAATATATTTTCATCTCTAATTATAAAATTTTAAGCTTAAAAAGTGACAATCGAGCAGATCTATAAAAATCTTGAAAATTGACGGTCCAAAAATGTATTACAAGATGTACTATTTCCAAACTTGATATCTATTTTTTTTTCTCATGTCCATGCATCTTGATGTCGGAATGATCAATTTGAGGATATTTGGGCATCAAAACACCCTCTTCTAGTGAAATTTTTTAGGTAGGCTCTAATTTGATTGTTTAGAGCCTCAACTCTATAAAAGCTTTTCTCTTTAAAAATTGGAAAGGTATTATGTATTATGAACATGAATGTCTCAATCAATATTAGCCATTACATGTATAATTCGACAGCTTGGATGTGTCACAAAGTTCAAAAAACTTTATTTTTGACTTTATGTCCATTTAGTGACATACTGTCAACTATCCAATTTCATAACTAATGATTAATAATATCATGCCCTCAATTATCCATTTACTTTTAGTACAAGGAGGTCACAAAAATTGTTTATCATCACCATCGAAGCTTTTGTCTAACTAATTAGGGTCGGCTACTAGGATTCTTGTAGTCAACCCCAATTAGTTGAAAAAAAACTTTGATGATAATGATGAACAACATTTGTGACCTCCCTATACTAAAAAAAGAAATATCCTATTATCCGTTATTTTTAATTTTTGTATCTCATCAGACTCAAGAATTAAAAAATATTACTTGTAAGAAAAAAGACTCCATCTTTTCTATCTTCTAACCCCCTAAACTATTTTGACCATGTATTAGTGGCCTCAACAACTTATGAAATGACTCTATATCTTCTCTCTTTTTAAAACTCCATCTCTCTCTCAAAACTCCATCTCTCTAAAACCCAAACTCCATCTCTGTCTCTCACATCATCGTTTCTTTCTCTCAAAACTCCATCTCTATTCTTAAAACTCAAACTCCATCTCTCTCTCTCTCTACTAAACTCCATCTCTCTCGAAAATCCAAATTCCATTTATCCCTCTTGTTAAAACCCAAACTCTATATCTCTCTTTCTCTCGAAAACTCTATCTCTCTCACACACATAAGAACGTGTGCTCGTGTTCGAGCTCAAACGAAACCCTTTGGCTGGTAAAATCAACGAGAAGCGAAAAGAGAGAGAGAGATGGAGTTTGAATAGGGTGTCATTTTAATGTTTGTTTGGTTCAAAAATTTATGGTCAAAGAGGTATAGGGGATTGTAAGATAAAAAATCTGAAGTCCTTTTACTTGCAAGTAATATTTTCAATTTTTGAATATCATGATATATGAAAGTTAAAAATAAGGAATAAAGAGATATTTTTTCTACTAAAAATATAAGATATATTTTTCCAACAATAAATTTCGTAAAAAAAAAATACAATAAATTATCATTTTGTCAAGTATAAACTTGTTCACATGTGTAGAATTAAAAAAAATGTGGTGTAGAGCAAATATGGCATTGACAGCTGCCAATCTATGTTCAGCCACCGGTTTTGAGGCCAATCGCGATTGCCGAACCGCCTCACTAGTTTTCCATGCCTGCTTGGGCGTGTCCAAGCTGACTCAAAAAAAATATTATAACCTCCATTCTTTCATTTTTCATAAATCAAATATGGTCTTGAGAAATTGGTGTATGAATACACCACACTGAACGATGATATCCCAAAATACTGTGGATTGAAGTCCCATACCCATGCGTATAAATAAACACACGTTCAAGCCCAAACTTAGTTTTGAAAATTAATCGATGATAAGCTTAAACTCCTCAAAAAATTTGGACATTTAAATACGTCAAATTGTAATACAAAATTTTTCAGGAAGGGGTATTTTTAGTTATTTAGAAGAGTAGAATGGATAGTTCCATATGAAAATAGTGTCATTTTATTAAATACGTCAAATTGTAATACAAAATTTTTCAGGAAGGGGTATTTTTAGTTATTTAGAAGAGTAGAATGGATAGTTCCATACGAAAATAGTGTCATTTTATTAGTAGTTAAAAAATAATTAATGCATCTTATGACTGATGTCCCACACCAGATCTATGATTTTATTGTTTAATAAATGTCTTTGTTTCTATTAAAAATTTCTATTTTATCCTTGGCTAATTAATTAAAATACCTTTAAACAAAAAGTTACTACATTATAGGATAAAGGTATTTAAGTGTTTAAAAATTGTTGAGGACTTTAAAAGTATACATCACTAAGTATTATAGCTTAACAAAACCCAAGATTATATAATCCAGAGATAGAATACCAACTAGCGTTTGCAAACTCGCTAGTCCAACTTGGAACCGGTCAGTCAAATTGAAACCACGCACTAGCCGATCTAGTTTTTTGCCAGTTTTGATGGTTCGGCTGGGTATTTTTTAAAAAAAATTATATAAAATCTTAAACTATAAGACGTTTGTTTGTAATATATTTTTGAAAGGAGCAGTTGGCGTACATATGCATCGATAGCTTTAGAGATAAGGAGCACCTTCAAAATTTATCATATTATATAATTTTGTTGTAAAATGTACTTAAGATTATCTCAAAACCTATTTTTATATCTAATTATAAAATTTAAAAATTTTAAAAATGGTTAAAATCAAATAGATCTATAAACATATGAAAATCTTGAAAATGGACGGTATAGATAATATGTTGTAAACTATATTATTTTTTAGACTTAAAATCTTTGTATTTTTCATAGTCATACATCTCGATGTCGAGATGATCAATCAAATGGTTTTTCAATATTAAAACTACATTTTTTGATGGATTTTTGAGGTGCAACCGTAGTTCTACGTTATAAGGTTGCATCCTTATATAAATTTTTTCCATTTTTAAATGATTTTTCTCATTTTGGAAAATATTAAAAAGTGTTTTGAACATCAACACTTTTCATATCTTTTTTAAAAAATTTCAAAAATATCTCTGAGCTTGAATAGATTTTAGAAATTTTATTTTTTATTAATTTTTAGTACTTTTGTTTTATATTTTTAAATACTTTTTTATTATGTTAGGACCTATCCGGATAGGTCAGTTGAACCAGCTGGATTAACAGTTACTTACAACTAGCCGGTTTCGGAGGCCAGTCCGAGTTTTCAAACACGGATGCGAACGCCAAACCGGCAAGGCCAATTCTTACCCCCTCACGCAGGTGGGATATCCAGAGAAGTAATAAGAGAGAGAACATGGTTATCCTAGAGAGAGAAATTGGGTTTGAGAGAGAGAGAGAGAGAGGGAGAGGGAATTGGGTGGGTACTTTTTGGGTGGGGCAAGAAAATAGGAGCAATGCGTGACAGGCGGTGCGCTGTTTTCAAGCAGAGGGGCAGGAGTAGCAGGAGCACCAGTTGCAGGAAGTTGGGTTCTGAGCTCCACAGTCCTTCGAGAGAGAGAGAGAGAAAGAGGTAGAGAGAGAAAAGATAGAGAGAGAGGGGAAGAACGCAAGGCCACATTTTAGAGAAAGAGAGGCAACACGCTAGAGTCACATGAGAGTGAGAAGGCAATGATAGCAGAAGTGCAGTTTAGAGAGAGACAGATGATAGCAGAACTACAGTTTAGAGAGAGAAAGAGAGGGAGTAAAAGCAGGAAAGTGCAGTTGAATGTCTCCTTCCTCCCGGCTGCTCCCCATCGGCCCACCTCCTTCATTTAAATCACTGCGGTCCCCATTGCTCTGGCGCTTTTCAGATCCCCTGTTTTACTCTCTCTCTCTCTCTCTCTTCTTTCTCTCTCTAGATTCAGACCTGAAAACGAGAAACGCCAAATCAATGGAGTCCAAAATCTATTAACTCTTTCAATACCATTTACCCTGTACCTTTTGGGGGAGTAGATTCCTAGGACGTAACGCCAGAGGGACTATATTTGGCTGAAGTTTTTATAATATTGTTTTCTCAATAATTGAGAAATTTATGTGAATATTTCCCTTTTTTTTGGAAATCCAAAAAAAAATTATATATATTTTATAATGTTTTATGAAATGTAAAAAATATTTTTAATATCTTGTATTTTATTTTTTGAAAAAATTACAAAAAATACTTTAAAATGGACTCTATCTATACAACTTACCCACCCCAATCATTTCTCTCACTTTTTTTTACCAGACAACTTTTTTTCCCAAAAACCCTCAACCCAAAAGTAACATGAAATAAGATTAAACTATCCTTATTTGTTTTCACACGGCGTTCTTTGATGTTTTCACACGCGCTCCGACATTCTGAATTACCGCTCCAACTGAGCCACATCACTCCGGCATTACAGAACTCGCGTTCCAACATTCCGCTCCGACAATAAAGTCTTTGGAGCCACAACGCTCGGGCAATAAAGGATCGTGCTCCGTCAGTATAAACAAGCACTTTGATATTCTAAATATACTCTCTGGCAATACAGGTTTGAGCCACAGCACTCCGGCATTATGAGAACGCTTTCCAACAGGGCAAAAACGCGCTCCGACAGTGCATAGACGTGCCCTGGTAGTACGCTACTTAGGACCCACGAATTGATTTGGTTATACGAGAAGGGCATTTCTTGCCAAAAAAATAACAACTTTTGACCTTGAGGGGTTTTACGAGAAAAGATGATTTTGGGGAAAAAAGTGAGAGAAAAGATTAAGGTGAATAAGTTGCATAGATAGTCCATTTTAAAGTGTTTTTTTTTTTTGGTAATTTTTTCTTATTTTTATCTTATTTCTATACATTGATCCCAAATTTGGAATGTCATTCCCACAATAATGCACCTGGAAACATCTAAAAATAATGATTTTTAAATAAATAAAATTATTAGAATAACCCTTAATTTTATAAGATAGGATGATTATTTTATTTTATTTAATTCTAGTATTTTCTTTTTATATATGTGTGACGGTGATAAATATGAGTGTACAAAACTTGGGAAAAGTATATAATAAGACCTTCTTTTTTTTTATACAAGAAAAGAAAATCACGGTTAATTTTGTTTGTTAAATTAAAAATTAAATACTCAAGGGTGCTTCATTTATTACCTTCAAAGCTTAAAAAGAATTTCTTGAACTTTATGACGCTTAATTGACCTTTGATTGGGAAGGATTAATTGCGACTTCTTTATTCCAAAAATAAAGGGTTTTATAGTGTACACAATCTCCAAATTTTGTGTTCAATCCCATATATAGAAAGAAAAGGATAAAAACTGAAATACTTCATGTGCTCTTAAAAATTTAACATTTAACTTAAAATATAAAATTTTAAAGGCATTTTCAAAAATTTAGAAAAATGTAGAGAATATTTATATAAATAGAGAATATTTATATAAATTCCCCAAAAAAAAAAAAATTACTTTTTAAAGGCCAAGGTCATCCTCTCAGCGTGTGTCTAAATAGTAGCTTTATTTTTCTCTTTTTCTTGAGCTATTTTTATGTTTATAATTTTAATAACTCAAAATGTGATGCAAATGCTTACAAAATCCACAAATCTCAATAGGCCCTTCTGGTTGAGAATTACCAAAATGCTCTAAAATGGGTATCCTCCTCGACTCGGCCCCCTCAAGAGACAATAAGGCAGTAGATAAAGGGCATTTTCATCAATGTGGTCAACATGGACAAAAGGCTCATTCAATGTGGAACACTCTCTATGCTCCTTTGTTAGATCGGATAATATAGATGAATTTCATATTTATTCTCTAGACATTCTTTATGTGACTTAATGTTATCGAGATCGAATGGTTATTTAATAATTGAGAGATCTGGTTCAATCAAAATAGATGTGATTACTTCAATTGAATTTAAAAAAAAAAAATTTTAATATAAAATATATTAATATGTGTTGTCCAAATTTATTTAGCATGTTGAACGAGTCAAAACTAACTGCCCAAGCCGGTCGACTATTGAATTTGATTGATTTTTTTTATACTCAAATTTTTTATTTGGATGAGACTAACCAAAGCCTTGTTTAAATATGCTAATCTAGTCTTAATAACTAAGATATAGACAGTAGATTACATAGTTTTTAGGATGAGGTTTGTATAAGGTGTGAACTTTACAATGTTGAAGTGAGGCACACTTAAAAAATATGCTGGAAGGTACAGTTTCCGGTGCCAAAGGGTTTTACAATGGCATGAAAATATAGTCACCTCTAATTGTGAAATTTAAATATTAAAAAATAATGGAAATTGAACTGATTGAAATTTTTGAAATTAGACAATTTCAACGTGCACAAGACCCACCTTCCAATCAATCAATGGACGATTAAGCTTGACATGATCCAAGAAAATGGTCGTTCCTCTCATCATCACCGTCCATCATTCAACAATTAATTAAAGCTCATGTCCATGTTCTTTCCATAATCCTGTGGATCATAGTAACGTATCATTGTTAACCATGTGGATCACATGCCGCGTCTACGTGACATATGGATCACGAGTTGACCATATAGATCGTACTTACGTAACGTGTGAGCCGAGGCGGTGGCAAAATGGTCATTTTGGTGGAGAAATGAGTGGGACTCTTTTTTTTGACCGTGGATTAATACTAATTTTGACGCCGGAATTGACGGTTAATACCCTGAGAATAATAACACGGTGGGTCTATTGGTGACGCTTTAAACCCCTGACAAAATCCATAAATGACGCATTTTAACACGCGAGCTGACGTCTCCTTCTGCCGCCGTTACACCGGATAATCGTCCCTATTTGACGCGTTTTCGACGCCGTCGAGTGGGAAATCTTTGACGCCCCACCTTGTGTTTTAGGAAAACGTTTATATGGTGCCTCGGATCTAAACAATCAAATTAGAGTCCACCTCAAAAATTTTGTTAAAAGTGGTTGTTTTGATTTTCAAATCTTTTTAGATTGGTCATCTAGACATCAAGATGCACGTTCACATGAGAAAAGTGGATTTAAAGTTTTAGAATTAAAGCATTTTTGGACTGTCAATTTTTAAGATTTTTTAGTTTTCAGAGATCCGCTCAATCTATACTATTTTTTAAGCTTTAAATTTTATAATTAGAAATAAATATATTTTTTAAAAATATCACAAAGATTTCCAGTATTGAAACCACATTTTTCGATACTATTGAAAGGTGTGCTCTACTTTGATGGTTTAGATCCTTGGCTCTATACAAACCAAACCCTTTTTTTTTAACGGTCAACAATGGAAAACATTTCCGATAACACTGACCAAATTGTATTGGGAAGTCACATTAGTGGATGTGGAATATGAGAAATTAAAATGGGTCACAATATTTGAGAAATTTTATTCATATCAAATAATTAATAATATATCTCCAATCATTTGATTTCACATTTAATGATAAATAATGATTGTGACTTCTTTATAACATAAGTAAATGAACTTATCTAATATGTTTCTTTACAAAATATGCATAATTATATTTCCATGTGTTTTTGTTGTCGTGTTTGTTCGTATCTCTACCTAAAACAAGGTGGAAATGTAACAATGGCCATTTTCTGATCATGAACATCGAATCATGGGTATGAGTATTGAAGAAAAGGTTCAAATAAGACCCATGCTATTTTGAATAAGTAAAGTTGCATTTCAAAGCTTATGAAAATTGCAATTCTAGCGTTAAAAAACCTTCAAATTGATCATCTCAACCTTGATTAATTTTATCAACTTATGCTCGACTTTAAATATTATGATTATGAAAAAAAGATGATTTCAAGCCCAAAATAATGCATCAAGTAATACATTATCTAGACCGGTCATTTTCAAGAGTTCATAAAATGATAGGGTTGTATGATTTTTGGAGCTTCAAAATTGATAATTGAAAATGAAATTGAATTACATTATAGATGTAAAAAAAAATAACTTTAAACCTTAAAGGTAGTGTCATCCAACACACATCTAGATCATCCATATTCTAGTGTTCACAGATCCACCGGATTTATACCATTTTTAAAACATCTTTTATAATCGGAAGGAAAATAGCAGGAGGGGCTTGAACTTTTTTCATGAGACCTCGGCCTTACACAAACCCCATCCAATATTAAACAGCAAGGATGAACCCCGCAAAGGCAAAGCAAGGACAACGAAGCCTTTGCTTATGTTCGTACGTGTTGAATTACACGTGTGTCGACTCGTCTGCTCGGTCGCCTTTTCCGTGATTTTGACAGGGGTGAGTAGTGAGTGAAATGAGAGAGGGGGTGAGAGGACGCACAAATTACGAAAGTATCATGAAATGACTAAAAACCCCCTATGTTATGTAAAAATATCCAATGAAGTTGAAGCAATGTCCGGAAATCTTGTTTTATGTCATGTTGTAAGAGTTCTCATCTAATCAAAATTGCTCCAATCGTTAATCGAGCAAATAAAATCTATAATAAAAAAAAATATTTGTGAGAATAATAGCTTAAACATATATATATATATATGAGTAATGATCCTGTGCGATTTTTTCACACTCATATGTATAAGATCACAATAAATCACTATTAAATTTGAATCTTTAAAAAAATCAAATCTCACATACATGTAATAACTTTTTTAGAGATCCATACAAAATTTAATGATAATCCTTTAAGATCTTACGCATATGAATGCGGAAGGTCTCATAAAACTATTATTTATATATATATATAATATAACCTTAAAAATATAATTTTGGTTAGCCGGTCCAACTTATAAAAATCCGTTCGTCTATCTTGTCACCAATGACGAAATACCAATATTTACCACTCTCGTATAAAAGTTTGATTTTTTTTGCCTGGTACAAATAAAATACTGAAATATAATCTACTCGATTGGACCTAACAATTGGACCAGTTTGTTCTGTCCAATCTTGACATGAGTATTGAAGAGAGAAACAATAAAAAAAGAGGAAGAGTCATATGGATAGGATAATTCTACTTCCCCCAAACACTAATATTGTCCAAATTTATAGAAAGAGGGATTTATGATCTTAAGGCTCCACCTAGAATTAGAAAGTTCAGAGATCCTCCTACCTACCACCATTTACCCCTCAATACTCAGTTCAAATATGTGTGTAATAACTGAAATCAATCCTCAATTTTGATACAATCTCTGCAAATACGATCGAGTGAGGGGCAAAATGGTCATTGACCAAAGTATGGTTTTTGATTGGAATAATAGGGACACTACCCCACCACCCCTTTCACCCTCCATATTAACGTCTCCTCCCGCTCTGCAAACTCAAGCAGACACAGGCTCCTTTCACTCTCTACAAAAAACATATCCTCTCTCTCTCTCTCTCTCTCTCTCTCTCTCTACTACTAACTACACTAACTACTACTACTCTACTCTCTCTCTCTCTCTCTCTCTACACACACACACACACACACAACAACACACACACGACACACTACACTACCTACCT
>NW_006499905.1:2714246-2776104 GCF_000471905.2 Amborella trichopoda | reverse complement strand
AAAATAAAAGTAAAACTAAAAAACAAAACTACCTCTTCCTTTCGTCCNCTTTTGTTTCTTCTCAAAACCGAACCTCACAACGAATCGCACTTTCGGTCGAAATCGGCCTGGAATCCGGCGATGCAGCATCAGAAAAGCGGGCGACATGATTTGAAAGGTGAGATACAGGGACAAGGGGAGGCCATGCTAGAGAGAGAGAGGGCGGCAATGTTAGAGAGAGAAGCAACAATGGGGGCAATTGTTAGAGAGAGAAGCAGCAAGAGAGAGGGGAAAGAGGTGATTGGGATGGGAAGCTGTCCGATTCTTTGATGACAAAAACTCCAATGGGATGCATGTTTGTTAGTTTCTGCTGCTTTTCCACAAAGGCCCGAGACGATGTCAAATCGATGAACTGTTGTTTCATGTAATGATTCTCTTGAACGGCCTTTGCAAATCCGGGGAGCCCAACAAGAGTGAGAGTTCAGATATAGAGAGAGAGGGCCCGCCAAACTAGGGGCCACAGAGAAGCACGGATTAGAGAAAGAATACATAAAGAAATTGAGCACAAACCATACGAGAGAGGAAAACGGAAACAGCGGGCTCAAAAGGATATGATTATTCAAAAAATATAGGATAACTAAAGAGGCAATATAGTTAATGAAAAAAAGATAGGATATAGTTAGTGAGAAAATATACGATGACTTACCGTTTCATTGAAAGTATGGTCATTGATAGATCAGATAGACTAACAAGTGTGTAGCCGACCTTGATGATGATTTGAGAAACCACTTTTGAGAATGATCGAAGGAAATGTACATATAATTTTATTTTGGGCAAATTTCTTATAGAACTTCAATTTTTTGTATTATTTAGATCATCTTTTTTTTTTTTCTTTCAAGCGGTATAAAAAATCTCTTAAAGATTTCACTATACCCTTGCATCTCTTATCTTTTCCTAGTTTATTGACTTTTAATCATAAAAATTAGCCTCAACAAATTTTTTTATATCATTTCGACTCAAAAACTTTTTTAATGGGTGGAAAGGAAAAAAGGGGATTAAAAAAGTTTTAGAGATGAAATCATATAAAAAGATTTGTTGGGGCAAAAGTCAATAAAAGAGATAGATAAGAGATGATGGGGTGCAGTGTAATCCTTAAGGATTTTCTTATGCCGCTTGAAAGAAAAAACGGAAAAAAAGCCTACTATGAAATAATATGAAGAATTAGGGTTCTATACGAAATTTTCCTTTTATTTTTTTTTTATCAATTATGCAATATATAAAGAGTTTGTAATCATTATTGATTATTAAATAGGGAATTATCAAAAATATACCTTACTTTTAGCTTAATTAGAAGAAAAAAAAAACCATCAACTTTCATAAACTTCGTCTACATCATTTTTCCTCAATTTCGGCTTCTTCTTTTTCTACCAAAAGAATATTACGGTACTTTAGAGCATTTTATACAGTACTTTAAGTGCCGTAATGTTTAGTGCATTTTATACGGTACTTTACGTACCATACTGGTCTGCGCATGTTATACGGTACTTAAAGTACCGTAATGTTTATACTGTATTTAAGGTACCGAAATGTATAACGCATTTTATACGACACTTTTAATACTATAACATCTCAGATCTTTGTTACAGTACTCGAACTACCGTAATACTTTCCATAGCTTTGCTGGGTGATTATATGGTATAAAAATAACCGTAATTATTTTCCACCCTTTTTTGACGATTTTTTTATCATAAAACCCTCTTTTCACGATTTCTTTATCATAAACCGCTCTTTTCTCATCTTCCTTAGCCTTCTCTATCTCTCTCTCTCTCTCTCATCCATTTTCTATCCTCTCATATATTTATCAATCTCTGAAAGACATCTTTGAGAGCTATTTCCCATTCCGTGAGCATCAAATATACATACCAACACTATTTTATAGGCATGTCATCAAAATCGTCAGGCTTTTATTTCCTTGGATTTGCGATACGAACATTATATAAGAAATATTATGTTGTTTTTCTATAGTACTTGATGTAGTTGGGCTGACCATGGTAATATTTTTAATTAAAATATTGCATAAACAAGTTTTAGATTTGTATTTATATTGTGGCATCTGTATTGCAATTTAATGTCCCTCTATAATACAACCTCCTCATTATATATAAGTATTTTGAAACTTCTGAGCAGTATTTTATATTTGTTTCCACATGAAATTTCTATGTAGTGATTGAGTTTGTACGCAACAATAATGAGTGACAACATAGTGAAAATCGTTTTACACTTTGGTGGTTTTTAAGAGGAAATCTAATGATGGATGTATTTTTTATGATGGTGGGGACATGAAGGTTATATTTTTTAGGGGGATCCTATCATTTAACCATGTAAATGATCACTTATCAAAAGTATCAAATTATGCCCCAAGTACCATGACTATTAGGTATATTGACTATGAGTTACCAAGTAACAGTTATATGATACGTATTGTTGATGAAGACGACATTACAAATATGATGGAAGGATCTTCTCACATCGCTATGTACATATCAAATAAACCTATTGAATCCGACTCCACTACATATCGACCATCAAGATTGGGATTTTTGAAATAAACTGAGAGCATCTTGAAACGATTAGGATTTTGTTAAAATAAAATAAAAACTTAGGGATCTTGCTCTCGTAAATATCAAAGTAGAAAAAAGATTGCAATTGCTAAAGAAACAATGAACACGAAAAATAAATAAATTCCCTAAACATAACTTTTTCATGGATATCAAACAAGTAATAACAAAGCCTACTTTAAAAAAAAAACCCAAATTTCACTATTTTTCCTTCTTTGAAATCATCAAATTCACTAAAATTTCATCCAATGCAACATTTGTCATCTCATTCTGGAACTTTTTAATGTTTTTGGGGACTATAGAAAGTCCAAATACTTGTACATAACACTATTGTGGCTATTCTTGGCCATATTTCCTTAGATATCATTAATTTTTCAAAACAAAGTAATAAAAAAAAGAATCAATTATGAAGATTTATGTCAATTTACTATATCATGTGAACACTGTATATAGAGAAAGCGCCAAATCCCACAAGAAACCATGAAAGGGAGAGAAATAAACCTAAAATTGGCAATATATGAGGTATTTACCACAAATTGGTTGAAATACTACAAAGTACTCAAAAAAATAAAATTAGGAAAAGACTTCTTACCTCAAAGGTCCGATGAGGTGAAATAATTGAGGGAGAGAGAGACCCCGTGAGAGATCAAGTGCCAGAAATCTTGAGGTGGAGAAGAAGAATAGAGCCCTAAAACGATAAAGGAGAAAATAGTTTCGGGTTAGGGTTTATAAAAGTTGATAATATTACGGTATTTCGAGTTCCGTAATACAAATTCAACTTTTTACGGTAATAAAAATGTTGTATAATAAGGTTAGATTTTACAATACTTAAAGTACGGTAGTATTACTTCAAGTTATTAGGGTATTTGAAATACAGTATAAAATGTAAATTGTATTACGGTATTACAACTACCGTGAAGGTTATTTTTAGTAAAAAAAAATGTTGAAAATGAGGAAAAAATGTATAGACGAGGTTTGTGAAAGTTAGAGGTTTTTTTTTCCAATTAGGCTAAAATTAAGGTATATTTTTTATAATTTCCCTATTAAATATGAAATCTAGTGGGAATATGTTATTGGCTCATTGCCCAACACAAAGTCCAAAATAAAAATCTTCAAATGTCATTTTTTAATATGTAATTCTTTAATATGTAGGATTTTACATCCATGCCCAAGTGTGAGTATGACCTTCTTGTACCAAAAGTAAATAATATGAGTAAGGTATTTTTTAAGTTTCATTTTGACAACATTTCTCTTAAAAATTCTATTAAAAAAATAATTGAATTAGTTTGGTACCCCGAGCAAGCAAAACTATTCTGATAGTATGATTGCTTTTAAGGACCAAACTTTATAGTGTAGAAAAAAGTGGCTCGAGCAACATAGAGGGTTTTTTTTTTTTTTGGGTAAGTCAGTGGGGATAACGAGCCCCTACCCGTTTTGTTTTTATTAATGAATACAAGAAAAAGGTTACATCACTGAGAAGAATATGTGAGAGAAATTAACCATGCCTTTCAAGAGCGACATTGGCATTATTGTGCGAAATAAAGGGAGTGACAAAATCAGGGGGACTGACCCGCCAAACTATGATTTGTGTCATGAATGCCGGCTGCTAAGCAAGGCAATCAGTAGTGGGATTCACCTCCCAAAAAATATGCAATATCTGTCACTAGTGATCTGCAAAGGAGTAGAGCTTTGCCCTACAGTTGGACAATAGCGTGCAAAGCCTCCATGGGGGAGAACTGTGGCAGGTGAGTGAGTCAACTAAGAACTTGGAGTCACTCTCATTGATAAGAGGGCGATAATCCATCTCATGCGTCAAGGAGATACCTCGTTCCAAGGCAGGAACTCAGCGGCATTATTGGAGATAGTGCCCAGAGGGATAGTGAATGCCACTACGAAGCCACCTATGTCGTTTCTGATGATCCCCCCACATCCCACAATGCCTAGGTTGCAAAAAGACGAGCCATTGATGTTGAGTTTAAAATACCCTGTGGGTGGGAGAGACCATGCAATAGAGATTGGGTGGAGGGGGTGTGATATGCCACTTAAGCTTGAGGTTAGTAGCAATATGAATCTCAGAGGGGTGGAAAGCTCAACCCTTCCCTTCTGCTAACTTGCTCACAAAGTAAATGATGCGTCCCAGGAGGTGCTCCCTAGAGGTCCTTCTCCCCTCATAAATACGTGCATTATGCTCGACCCACAAGTGCCAGACAGTGGTGGAGAAGGTGGAAATCCAAATGTTCTTCCTACCATTGGATCTGAACTGAAACTTTAGCCACTTCGCCATCATCATGATTACAGATTGCTTAAGTGGTATGCACTTGCCAAATATCCAAAGTATGGATTTCAGTACCTTCGAAAACACACATTGCATAACGATATGGTCAAATGACTCTTTCTCTTGGAGGCAGAAGGGGCATACAAATACCAAAGGGAGGCCCCTAGACTGGAGGAGGCTCGTTGTGGGCAATCGAGAGTACAGAGCGAGCCAAGTAACCACTTTGCTCTAGCATGGGATGGGGTTTTCCAGAGAGCCTTGAAAGCAGGTTGTATGGGCGCATTTTGTCTGATGTGGTCCCAAGCGTCACTAATAGAGAACTTGCCATTGGCTGAGTGAATCCAAACCAATTGGTCCCGAGAGGGGTAGATAGGGAGCATATATGAATAAATCTCCTCCCATGCATAGATGAGAGGTAGGATTCGGAAGAGTCCATTTTTATGGTGTACTCTCTATGTAATCTAAGGCCTTGGATTTTGCCAAGTTTCCAAAGGGCTCGTGAGCATTGGCACCATATAGCTCCCATAAAGAGGACTCTGAAAGCCATAGGTCAGCCCAAAAGTCCACCAGCTTGCCATCACCAAGTATCCATCTTACATTTCCTTGCAATCTACTCAAGCCCTTAAATATACCTCTCTAGGCATGTGAACAACTCTTAGGGTGAGTATTCCAGACCGACAATTGGCCAAAGTACCTATCTTTGAAGAATAGGGAGAGGAGAGATGAGGGATTGGAAATGATTCACCATGTTATCTTCATCACGCCTGCCATATTAAAGTCATGGAGTCTACGAATCCCAATGGCCCCTTCATCTGTTTTCTGACATACAATATCCCACTTCACCAAATGCAAACCCCTATTCTCGAAACTTTCAATCATAGTGCATGTGTAGTTGGGGAGACATAAGGAGAATAACCAGTAAATGGAAGAAGCATTGAGTACTGATCTTAAGAGTTGCAATTGTCCTGCAAAGGGCAAAGATAATGCTTGTCAAGAGCCAATCCGAGAAATGGTCTTCCTAATAAGATTATGGTAGTGTGGATACTTCAGGGGGCCATGGCAGAGGGGAAGTCCTAGATATCTAGCCGGAAGGTCCCCCAAGCCAAACTGAAGTTTTTGAAGCACTTGTGTTCTCATACTGATACTAACCCCAACGAACATGACTTTGCTCTTGTGGCGATTGAGTTTTTGACCTATCACCTTGCAAAAAACATCAAGGATGTGCCTGATTGTCCATGCCGTTGAGGTCGAAGCCTCGTTGAAGATGAGGCATCATCTGTATAAAGGAGGTGAGTGACCCCATAGGTGCATCTTGATGGGAAAGGGGGGGGAGTGATTTGTCGACAGTAGTGGCATCAATCATTCTACTGAGATAGTCCATGACAAGGTGAAAGAGGTATGGGGATAAAGGGTCACCTTGTTTAAGGCCTCTCTTACTCTTGAAATAGCCCACAGGGGATCCATTATGTAAGATAGAGAAAGATGGGGAAGTGATGCAATCCTAAACCCAAGTTATAAAAATGTCTGAAAACCCTATCGCATGTATTCTGTTGGATATGAACCCCCATGAGACCCTATCAAAGGCGCTACTGAGGTCCAACTGAAGACACATCTTTGGTCTGGCTGAATTCTTGTGACACAAGGAAATCAGTTCATTGGCCATGAGGAGATTATCAGTGATTAGGCCCCCTTTGAGAAATGTAGCCTGGCGAGTATGGATTAGTCCATCAAGTACCCTCTTGAGCCTGTTTGCCACTATCTTACTAATGATTTTGTACAAGACATTACGAAGGTCAATTGGTCTAAAATCTCTCATAGTAGTGGGGCAGTAGACTTTAGGAATCAGGCTTATGAAGGTAGAATTAACGGGCTTGAGAAACTTTCCTTTACCAAAAAAATCCTTAAGAGCACTTAATAGATCACTTTTGATAACATCCTAGCTTAACTTATAAAACTCCACCCCAAAGCCATCTGGTCCCTGTGCACTTTCTAATTTCATATCCCTTACATACTTTCGAATTTCATCCAAAGAGATTTCATATGTTAATGCATCACAATCTTCCATTGTAAGGCACCTGTCTGGGAGGAAATCTGCAGCTGTGGGGCCCACTAGAGTGGCTTCTTGTGTCTTAATTGTTAAAAGCTCCTCAAAATATGCAATGATGTGGTTGTCAATAGCTTTGAGGAAAAAGGATTTTATCATGCCGCCTTCTAGTGGACATATGAAAAATTTTGGTATTAGCATCCCCCTCTTTAAGCCAAATTTCCTTTGATTTCTGTCTCCACATACTCTCCTCATGGGCTACATATTGTTGCAATTGGGATGTAAGCTAAGCTTCTTCAATGATAAAAGGAAAGTCTGTCAGGATATTCACTTAACATATAGGCTCATCCATAACATGTTTTTTATATTAAAATCACTTGTACACGGTTCCCAAAATCGAATAAATAGGGGTATTTATGTCGTTATTGTTAAAATCATAGACACGAGAAAACAATTATTCTAAGCCCACTAGTTAAACTGTTAAAAGTGTAGGAATGCAAAAACGTTCTTTTCGCAATGAAAATCCTTGCCTGTGTTCTTCAGTTATAAGAAACAGGGTTATTATCATGCACTTCAATAGGGCTGTAAACAGTTTGATTAGGTCTAAGTTATATCCACATCGGCTTAGGTCCGAAATTAAAAAATATATAAAATTATTATATATATATATATTGAATAATATACAGTTTATATATATTTGGGCAAGGTTTCTCGACGGACTCATCTATTTAACTAAATCCTTTCTTCAATATCTTTTTTGTAGATGGATTATGGACTCAAAATTTTAAAAAATGAAAATCTCAACCATGATAAGTAAAAACTTGAAAAGAAAACTAAATCTTTTTAAAAAAAAAATTGACATAGTTTTAACATTGTTAATTTTAAATTTTTGTGAGGCGACCTTTTTGTAACATCCATCCCCAGATGGATGTTATTTGCATCTGGGGCGTTATTGTAGAAATGCATTAATAGCATCCCTTGACACATACTACTTTTCGTACATATTTATATGTATTTTATATTTATATATGTTGGGTTGTGCCCAAACGAGTCAGGTCAACATCAAGTGGTGCTTGACTCCATTGGACTCGAACCCAATGGGGTTGACTTGACCCTCTCGCGTTCCTACTTTATTAAGAAGATTCATCACAATGACATTCTTACCCCTATTTATTCAAGGTTAACAACCCAAACCTTACTTCATTGGAAATCCTTGCTTCCAATTGCCAACTCTTAATAAGAAGGGATACTGTCATTATTTCTCTCAAACTAGATTTTTATGCTAGGGCCTTGTTTGTTTTTTTAAACAACAAAGGTTATTCACTTAACTTAGCTTGGGCCACTTAATTGGGCAGAATTACTTAAATGCCCCTGCATATTTATGGTTCCCAATCCTAAGGGAAAATTGATATTTTTTAAATATTCTTTTGAAGAGTTACCAGAGTATAAATAATTTAGATATTTCTTAAAATATTTTGAAAAAGTATATGAAACTTAAAAAGTAGCTAATTCTAATGTTATTTTAACCTGTAATTTGACCATTTAAGTGATATTTTTCCATAATATGATTAACCTCATAATGACTTTTTAATTCAACATGGCCGGGCCACAATCTTTACCTAATCTCCCTAAATTTCTCTCAAAATTTTCTCTCAACAGGACATTGGACTCTCTCACACCCCTTAATCTATTTGACTCTATTGGGATGCCATGATGCCCCCTCTCCCTAGAGCACCTTTCATAATGTCACACCCCACCTCATCTGTATCAGGTGCAGCAATGGACCTGAACCCGACCCGGTATCCATATGGGTTCAAAAATTGGATCTGACAGATTGGGTTCCAAATATTGAACCCGAAGACTATTCAAGTTCAGGTCTAAGTTTGAGACCGGGCCTATGTTGACCCGACCCAAATAGTGTGTTTATTTAAATAATATTTGATATATAATATTTCAATAATCTTTAAATAAATATAACTATAGATTTTTAGGTATACCTTTTTAAATAATACATGCATATATTTAACATAATATTTCTTTTTATATTTTTAGGTTGGATCCAATCAGGTCTAAATCCAAATTCGGGTGTGGGTCCCACTCCAAACTATTTGAATTGAGCCTACCCCTGCTCCAATAGGTCTCGAAACGTATCCATTTAATCCTCATCCTCGTTACCATTTATTATCAATTAGATAAGTTCAACCTATTGACCAACAACTTAGCCATGCTAATCTGCAAGAAGAGGTAGAGGGAGAGTATAGAGGATTTGTGGATTACACACAGTAGAGAGAGAGAGAAAGAGTAGTGGATTTGGACATTACACTCTAATGGATGGAGAGAGAGAGAGAGAGTAGTGGATTTGGGCATTACACACTAATGAATGGGGCATGAGAGAGAGAGAGTAGTGGATTTGGGCATTACACACTAATGAATGGGGCATGAGAGAGAGAGTAGTGGATTTGGGCATTACACACTAATGAATGGGGCATGAGGTGAGAGAAAGAAACCCTCCTTGGAGAGGAGTGAGTTCACAAATTTGGAGAGAGAGAAAGAGAGGGAGTTGGGATTGACCCAAAACAAGGTTTATAGGAAATTTTTAGGTAGGCATTGACCCTAAGCAAAGTTCACCTTTTCACACTAGACAGCAATATTATGCTTCTGTGGGAGTATACTGTGCATCTACTCCTTACTCAAAGACCTACTTGGAAGGAATATTTTCAGTCTGAATTTTTAAGAATCGCCAAAAAATTACCAAATGATTATTCTCAAAAAAAAAAAAAGTTATTTTGAGTTTGACACTTAGACCTTGCCCATTAAAAATTGGACTGGTTTTGTTCAATTTTGAGCTATTAGTTTTTTAATACATAGAGATTTTAATTTCCATTTTTTTTGTGAGATCTCCAAAATTTTGAGCCCTAAAATGGCTTCTATATTGAGTTTTTGCACCAGAGAGGAAATGGACAATATACTCCTGCAAGATTATAAAATCTCTTGGCTTCATACTTCAACAAAATAAAGAAAAGGCCCCTAAAAATTTGTGTGTTCATGATAACTCCATGACCATGAGGTGATCACCGCTTTTTCAATGGGTTGGATTGCATTTAGAACGACCAAAACTGCCATAGATCGAGTTCGGCGTTTATATACTTCCCCTATTCAACCGCCTGATTTAAATGGACAGTTGTGATGGACTTAGTCAAAATGTCACATCTCTACACTTTTTTTTCTACAAAACTTTTTGGCATCAAAATTTAGGTGTCCACTCCTCTCTTCAATTCACACCTGCAAATAAAAATAAAAGTTATTTCTGATAAAATAATAACCAAAATACCTCTAAAAATTTTAGAGGTATTTTGATCATTTTATTTTATCAAGAAATTTTTTTAATATTTTTAATGTACATTCTATTGAGATGATGTCACACTTCAAATTTTATTTTCCTATGAATTATAGAAAAAAAATTAAAAATAAAATACTTTGAGATGCTAAATTTAAACCAAACGACTGGATGGGAGGGAAATATATAACTTATATATACTAGAGGAAATATAAAATGCTTTCTGATTTTGGACCCGGTTTCTATGCGGCTAAGCCCTTGTATGTCGAAATGAAGGCCTATTAATAAATCTATTTTTGAGATGGATTTTTGGATTTAATTTTTAAAGACATGTAATACCTAACATGGAGATCATAAATATGAATAACTAAGTAAATTTTAAAAATTAAAATAATAATTCGAGTAAAAAAATCATTTGGAACGTTAGTTTCCATTGTTTTTAGATGGAACGGCTATTTGCATTTATCTTTAAGATGGATGCTTTACACTTTTTGTACCGCAAATGTAGTCATGCGGTTCTGCCCGCATGAAACTAGTTTCTTCCGATTTTTACCACCTTGTAATATTATATCTAGCTGCATTTTTTTTTTTTTTGACAAATGTTATCAATTATTATTAATGACTAAAAAATCAGTTACATCACTCACTCATTACATCATTCAAAATAGAAAATGACTCCATAGTCACACCTCTTTTAGCCAAACCATCCGCAAGACTATTCGATTCTCTATAGACGTGATGGAATGATAAAGATAACTCTCCTTCTAGTTTCACCAACTGAACCCAAATCGAATGCAACAGTCAAAGAACTTGTTGATCTTTGTTGCACCACCTAATCACATCATATCCTTCTAGTTGCGTATGATGTGCTCCAATAGGATCATATCGGGCACTTGCATTCTCAAGAATGACCTACTTACAAAGATTCTTTGAAATTTTGGATTTTATTTTATAATCTACTCTGGTAAAAATAATACAAATTTTGAGCAACTAAACACCTAAATTTGACAGTCTAAAAAATTGCTCACATCATTGAAATTTTGGATCATAAAAGTATTCCCATTGGGGAGCAAATGTATTTTTTTTTTTCCTCTAAAGGAGACAATCTTATAAGTAGATATTTCTCTAGGCTGTAGGCTCTAAACAATCAAATTTAGGCGCATTTCAAAACTTCACTAGATAAGATGGTTTCGATGCTAAAAAATCTTTAAATCGATCATCTCAACCTCAAGATATATATACATAAGAAAAAATGGATTTCTTGTCTCAAAAATAGTACATCATGTAATGCATCTTTTGAACAGTTAATTTTCAAGATTTCTAAGTATTCATAGATCTTCTCGATCTACATTCTTTTGTCAATATTTAAATTTTATAATTAGATATAACAATAAATTTTCAAACGGTCACAAAGATTTCTAGTACTAAAACAACTCCTTTTGACAGTATTTGACTTATACAAACTACATCATTTTATGAATAACTTGTGCCCAATGTAGAATTTCTCATTCCTAAGTGGGTGGAAGGAAATACATGATCCTAAGTGGCTTGGGAATAGATCAGTATAGACCCGGATTCGGCCGGGTGGAGGACCATTCTACCCAAACCCGGACCCAATAGGAACTGACCCATACTTAATTAAGGGATTCAAGTCGGGTTGGGTAGGCCCATCCAGATTGCCATCCACCATTGCATGAAAGCTAAGAGATTTGATTTTTAAAATTTAATTTATTAGTTATATTGATTTCTTTTTAGCTTGAAATGAGTTTTTTTTAAGTTTTAGGGTAATTAAGTCACGTGATGTTATTAATTTGTGTACTACCTGGCCCAAATGCTGGAACATGACTGGGTTCATAGTGAGGTCTATGCTTCTAAACCTAGACCTGATCCGTCATGTCCAGAAGTAAGACCCAAACCTAGAACCATGCAGGGTGGACCCACCGGCTCAACGGATCTAGTGTGCCTACCCGACCCTATTCCAGGCCCTTGCCATCCATTATTGACATCGGCAATCCGGGCAATTTTAAAGCAGTGTAAGATACTTTACAATGCCCATTAGATGCAAACTTTTTCCAATGAAATTTCTTATAAACAAAGTTATATTATACCACTATAGTGAAAGACATTTATGTCCTATTTTAATTTTGGCTATGGGAATTCCTAGGTACTGAAATCTTAAAAACTCTAGGATCAAATCCTAGAAAACATCTTAGCTTATTCATCATATACCCCCTCAAACGATAGTATCAATGAGCCCTATGATGAAGTCTTTTACTCCATTCTCACCAAAAGGATAGACCCTTTGTACCAACGAGCTTACCCATTCTTTTCTTTTTTTCTTTTTTTTCCTATACCCCCTCAAGTTTGTTAAATTAGGAAACTTATCACAACAAATACCTAGCCCCAAGAAACCTTGGAGCCGACCCTTTAGAGTCTAAATATAATAATCGCTCCAAAGCTCATTCAAATTGTGCTAAATTTGATTCTAAATTGTAGAAAACCTCATATTTTTTCAAAATATTTAAAGAATCACTCATGTTTTCAAAGTTATGGCCAAAACAATAGTTGTCAATAACAGTTTTGAGAGAGGTCTTCGACACGACACATATTACTTCAAGGATCAAGGAGTGGACCAACCTACGATCCACCTAAGTCTGACCCAAGCCCCAACTTCGGGTGCCGGTCCTATAGGCCCCAGTTCCAGTATACTAGCATTTTATACTTTCATTTTTGTCATTTCTTTTGATTTAATCTTACATGTTTTGGAATGCATCCTATCATTTCTTTTCTTTTTTTTTATAAAAATTCCACTATTTTATTCAACTAAAAAGAGATTACAGAGTCAGAGACAATAGTCTCAGAAAGGAGGGAACCCCTTTTAGCAAGGGAATCAGCCAATACATTCGCTTCCCTATAGGCATGTATAAAAGAAAAGGAGAAGGGACGAAAAAGGTCTAAAATTTGAGGAAGCAACGATTTGAACTCCCAATGCAAGTTCTACTCCCCCTTACACCATTTGATGACGTTCAATGAATAATTAGCAGTACGCACCGATAAAGGACCAGTACACGACAATATAATAGTCCCTTGCCAATCTCTGAGAACACCACCAAATCCCGTAGGACCCGGGTTTTCTAAAGAGCTGCCATCAAAGTTTAACTTAAAAACCCCAACAATCGGAGCCACCCACCTACCTTTCGGTTTGCACTTCAGAAAGTCCAACTAGAATACAACTTTAAATTACTCCTAACATCCACCTCCGATATATCTTGACCAAATTTAGTAATCGAAAGATATAGCTAAATGGCAAGTAGAATCTTCCCCAAAACAATCTCAAATGGTAAACTTATCCCATCAAACACTTGTCTATTTCTCTCTTTCCATATTTTCCATAAATTACACCTCTAATGATTTGCCAAATGAGAGCACCAGTCCGAGGCAAATCAATCGTCAAATTATGCAAAATACCTTCAACACTCCCAAGCAAAGCAAAGAACCTTCTCCAAATGCGAAAGGTAAAAGAACAGTGCAGAAAAAGATGATATCCAGATTCCCCATGCTCCTTACACATCAGACATATATTTGGCAATATTTTTCCCCTCTTGATAAGATTGTCAACTGTCATCACCTTATTTTGAACAGCCGGCCATATAAAGCCTTGCAACTTTAGAGGTAAGGACCACCTCCAAATGATGGCCAGGTCAGGTCTTGACTACCGCCACCGATCATGGAAAAGTAGCTAGTACATTGACTTCACCGAAAATTCTCCATCCTTATCAATCTCCCACACAACCTCATCTATAGCATTTAGAGAGATATAAACATCATTCAATAATCTTAACAGGCTGAAAAGCTCATAAAAGAGTGCATCAGAGATCTTATTATAAGGGAGCTCAATATTCCACAAAACTTGGCCACCCCGATGCTCATAACACTCAGAAACTCACTCTCTGGAAAATATTAAGAAAAGCCAATGTTAATAGAATATCCCCAACCTATTTATGATGCCAAAAAGAAATATTATTGCCAGTACCAATCGACCTCCAAATGTCTCTGTGTCACAAAGCTTTATAGTTCTGAATCGACCTCCAAGTTGGAGACATACCCTTGTCCCCCCTTTTGGTACCCACCCACATTCCAAACTTATCTACTCCATACTTCGACACAATAACCTAATACCAAAGGTGATATTTGCAAGTTAAACTTCTCCACCACCATTACAAAGCAATGCTTGGTTCACAGTAACGATTTTCCTAATCTCAAGACCACCCTCCCTTCTGGGTGTACAAACTCTATTCCATCGAAGAAGATGGACTTTTCTCGTTTCCGTAGAGGATTCCCGCATAAAGTTCATCATCATCATTTCGATCTTATTTGCTACCGAATAAGGGATTTGTAGGATTGACATATGGTAAATAGGTACGTTAGACAAACATGCCTTAATTAGAGTAATCATACCTCCAAATGAGAGATATTTAAACCTCTATAAATCTAGTTTTACTTTAACACGTTGAAGAATTTTGTCCCAAGTAGCAAATGAAAGGCGGCCATCCGAGATAGGCATACCCAGATACATGATTGGGAACTTCTCTACCTCACAATATAAAACCCATGCCAATGAATTTCTCACTTGATCATTGCAATTCAAGCCAACAACTGTTGTTTTCCCAAAGTTAACCTTGAGACCTAAAGCAACTTTGCATTATTTAAAGAAAGTTGCAATATTGCTAACCTGAGCAATCTGAGCTTCACAGAATAGCAATGTGTCATCAGCATATTGCGAGTGGGAAATACAAGGTCCTCCATTAAGCAGCTGAAACGCCGAAAAATGACCATTCCTTGTGACATTAGACAACAGTAAACTAAAACATTTAGCATACAAAGTGAAAAGGAAAGGAGAGAGAGGGTCACCTTGGTGAAGACCCCAAGTAGCCTTGAAAACTAAACCTTCGCTACTATTTTGTATAAGCTTGTCAACAGACTAATGGGTCTAATGTCTCCCAGTTGGGCAATACTTGACTTTTAGGGATAAAGGAAATGAAGGTGGAATTCACTCCCTTAAACAGATGCTCTCTCCTAAGAAAACCTCTGGTCATTTCTAGGAGCTCGTCACTTACCAAATTCCAGAACTTTTGGAAAAAGATTAAAGGAAACCCATCAGGACCAGGGGCCTTGTCACCCAAGAGGGCAAAAACCACTTTTTTTTTTAACTCTTCCAAGGAGACATCCTTATCCAATATAGGAATCAAATTGGAGGGGAGGACTTTAAATTTCACCCTACTTAGCCTGGGCAGAACCTGGACTTTTGAAGAGAATGCCTTCTGAAAATGGTTGATGATAGCTTGTGACATGTCTTCCCTTCCATCATAATCAACTCCCTAAGTAGTGAGACCAAACACATCATTCTGGCGCCTTTGAGCGTTAGCTATGGAGTGAAAGAATTTGGTGTTCAAGTCACCGTCCTTCAACCACTTAACCCTGGATCTTTGTCTCCAATACACATCTTCCACCCTTCTAAGCTCCTGAAGTTCATTCACTTTGAAGTTTGATGGCATAGCCATCTCCTCAAAGCAAACCCTCGACTGTTGCATATGTTCATCTGTCTTCTATATGCATTTCAATGCCTCGTCAATTTTCTTTTTGATAGAGGAACACTTAACTCTTTTCCAATCCAATAGCTTATGTTTGATGCTCAATAGCTTTTTATGAATTTGGAAGTCTAAAGAGCCAAAGGAGGTTGAATTTTCCCAGTTATTTCTGATTCATCCTATCATTTCTCTCTAACATTTTTAGAATGCTTTAGTTTTCTTAGGTTTTAGTGGACCCTAGCTGGCGGTTCAAGGAAAGGAGGCTGCCAATCCATCCGAATGGCTTTTTCCACGTACCACATGGATCCTTTCTTCTTTATTGTTAGTTGATGCATCGACTATTTGTTTGGCGAGAGCGTCTTGATTCGATAAGAATAGGGGTGGCAATGGACCTGGACCTAGACCCGGACCCGACTTGGAACCCAAGGGGCAAACCCAATCCGGGTCTGGGTATGGGTCCAAAAATTAGACCCGGCGAGTCGGGTCTAGGTCCAAATCTTGGACCTAAACGCTATTCGAGTCTTGGTCCAGTTGGGTCCAAGTTTGCTAATATTTTTTGGGTCCCAATATATGAAATATTTTTAATTATAGTTAAATATTTTAATTTTTAGGTCGGGTCCGATCAGTTCCAAGTATGGGTCCCACACTATTTTTTTGAATCCGATTCTGGCAGCACTCGAACCTGAGCAGATAAAAAGTGTTTTAACCCTCCAAGAGTGGGCTATTTAGTCCAGTCTTGAAGAGAGATTACAAATAGCAAATATTCTTTCTTTAGACCTAGCAAAAGGATCCTTCTTAGTCGACCATCACTAATGAGCTCTTGGGCCTAATTTGAAAATTCCCGAATGTATATATTGTTTTCTTTAAAAAATAACTCTAAATTCTACATTTTTCCTTGAGAGACTAAAGCTAATTCATTCTTCAAATGTTGTAACCAAGTGGGTAATATCGTGGTAAAATAAATTATCATGATAAGTAAGGGCATCCCATTATTAAAACCGTAAAAATCTCTCCCGCTAGTATTGTGTACATAATATGAAAGAAAAATTAGCAATTTGAATGATATAGAGAAATATTTTATATACTTAAAAAAAATATATAATAGAGCAAAATAGCAGATCAGGATTCGTGTACTCCGAGCCCAATTAGTTGAAAAAAGAATGAAAAAGAGATCTAGAAATTTCATTGCCTGGTGCAAAAATGCTCCTCATATGCCTTGGGCCTGAACTTCCTCCATGGATAGTATTGTTTCCACCCTTGTTAGAAGAGAGATCATTTTCCAACATATCTTCAGAGAAAGAAACCATGAAACCGACCACCTAGCTAAAGAAATGGCATCATTGTGATTTGTGTTCTTTCTTTCTTTCTTTCTTTCTTTCTTTCTTTTTCTTTCTCTTTCTCTTCTCTCTTTTTTTTCCCGTTCCCCTCCACTCTCTTTCTTTCTTTTTCTTTCTTTTTCTTTTACCTTGTATGGTTCCTTCATTATCTTAATGAAATCTCTTATCATTCAAAAAAAGAAAAAAAAAAGAGAGATCTAGAAATTTCAATAAACGAACGGGCAGCAATTTGTAAGGATTTAACAATGGATATGTAAATTACATCTATAAAGTTGGATGATGCGTTTTGATATTAAAATATTAACTTACATTGAGGTTGTCGACTTTCATTTGTAAACTTTGTAACAAATCTAGGTTTTTTTTATCATGATATGAATTCGTGTCTTTTAATATCAAAAAATTTATTTCATGAATGTAATATAGTTAATTTAATATACTAAATTATCAATATTTTATTTAATAATTTTTTATTAAAATGACAAACGCGATAATATCTTGATAAAACCCCCACCTATACTATCCTGATAATGATAATTGAAACTGAAATTAGCAAGCCTCTTTTTTCTTTCTATTATGTTGTCCACTCATTAGGAATGAGCTCAAGGCTACGTTGTCAGGACGGCGAGGTACCACAATGTGACGTCGTGAATTTCATTTCCACTACGGATAGAAAATCCCTTCCTTTTTAAATTATCAAAAAAAAAAGGATAGTATCTACCCACCGATAGTATCTTAATAATGATAATTAAAATTGAAATTGAAATTGAAATTGAAATTGGCAAGCCCCTTTTTGTTTCCATTATATTGTCCACCTTTCCTTTGATTAAGGTTGGCAACAAGCCTGGCCGCCCTTAGCCCTAGTCCACATATGGCCTACCCATGCTCGAACTAGACCTGCGGGACAAAAAGGCTCTAGTCCAAGCCCAACCCTATCCCTCTCAAGGCCTGATCAGGTCAAACTGGGAGCCCAACCCTACCCCTCCTGCCATAGTTGTCGGGCCATGGCCCGACCTTGGGGCCACATTTCATGGCCCAGACCCTAGTTTTTTAGGGCTTGGCTGGTTGGGTCAGCCTGGGCCACTAGGCACATTGCGACCCTTTGTTGCTATTCTTTTCCCAACATTTTTTTTATATTGTGCATATAATGCATTTCTCTTATTATTCTTCATAGGATAAGATTTCTATGCTTCCGCTACAACATAAAACTTATATACTTGCCCTTATCTAACCCTCCATTCTAAATGGAGGGCTAAGATGCCCCAATCACAATGTCATGTCTTTACACTATTTTATTTTTAATTTTTTGTTATAAACTATATGAACATCAAATTTTGTACGTCCAATCCTCTATTAAACTCGCACTAGCAAAAAATATTAAAAAAAAATTTATAATAAAACAAAATGATCAAAATACGCCTGAAAGTTTCAAGGGGTATTTTGGTTATTATAATCAAAACATTATGTTTAATATTTTTTATCGGTGAACCCCCAATGAGAAGATGGCACATACCAAATTTCATATTCATACAGTTTCTATAAAAAACTAAAAACAAAATACTTTGAAGCATCGGATCTAAAGATCAAACGGTGAGTGGCTATTTTGATCAAAATTGGAGAGCTGAATGGTAGGGGGAATCATAGATCGTCTATGTTGTAGGAAGACGTAGGAGAAGTATAGAAACCTTTTCCTTCTTCATAATCATAGGTATATTAATTATTTAGTATTAATTTCCAAGGATCATATATTGGCCCTAGATGGGCTCCACATAACAAACACTATTGGCCACGTGTCATGACCCTCAGCTCAAAGATACTAAATTGCCGCCCCATGGGCTGAGTGGGTGGGCCCCGAATCAACTCTCTCTCTCTCTCTCTCTCTCACCTAACTCTGTTATGTTCCTCCTTGTTTGGTAGGTGCTCTTTCCACTAAGGACTTACACACTCCCACGTGCAAGATCCAAAGGGCTCATTTTATTTTTGGAGGATGCGGCTTTTAGAAGCCACATCTTTCGTGAACTTAGCATATCTCGTGTTTGATTACATGGAGTGCTATACTATTTTTGGAATCCACCGCTTTCAGTAGCTCCCAAAATAGCATTGATTTGTGGAAATATCGGCTTCCATGCTCTCTAATGAAAGCGGCCACTTCCTTTCTTTTAGAACCTCATCTTCTAAAAATCAAATGCGCCCTTATAGATTCTTTTTGAAAGCTTCTAGCTCCTCCATTGCGGGTTCCAGTGCTCCTTTTAGCGGCGGGGATGGATGACTCAGAAGATGATAGATCAACAGCTTCTCCCCACGATCCGTCATCGTTCAGTCAGCCAATTGAGAATATCTTTCTTGAATGGTATAGACCTGGAAAGAGGAATCCATAACATCTCAATGCCGTGCACGTGTGAACCATATGCACATTTTGCCTAGTTTTAGAATGAGATAGAGTTTATTCTCTCTTATTTTTCTAAAATAATTGAGTCTTTATCATCCACACGCACCCACACTAAAGAAATGAGGTTCACTGCTAGTATACCCCACCTAAAGGATACTTGGTTTAGAGAGAGAAAGAGAGGGATCATCATGCATAAAAAAAAAAAAAGTGGAGTTATTCAAAAATAAAACTAAAGGGCAGCATGGGATAGCCCACTTTTTCTTGCTTTCCAACTCTTCTCATTGCTGTATCTCCAAGTAGAGAGAAAGATAAAGAGTTCTTTTCCAAGGGAATTCTACCAACCACATATGGATTCCACTTAGGAGGGAGAATTTCTTTCCTTTTTGCGGATTGCCCAAGTCCGATCGGGATTGAGAAGTAGGCAATTTCCTATTGGAAATCTGCAGAATCGCCAAATTTTTTTATTTTTTCTAATTTTTTATTTTTGGCAGAGTCAAGTGCAGTAGGGTTCGTCCGATTGGGCCTGCATGAATAAGAATCGGGCCTAGCTGATTCGGGAACCGATTCCGATTTTTTAAACACAGATACTATGAGAGCCTGTTGTTGTTGGTGTTGAAGTATGTATGTCCCTCTAAGAGTGGAATAAATTAATGAAATTTTGTCCATGACATCAATGCAAATCTTCAAAAGGAATAGAACATAGGAGAGAGAGTGAGAGAGAAGAAAGAAATGTTGAATTTAGCGAGAGAAAAAGAAATGCTTGATACGGTGTAATCGTAAGCTAGATTATTTTAAGTCATCCACATGTGGGGGATTTGTACCCTAAATGCATTTGAATAATCCATGAGTGGTGCATTAACTAAGCCTGGGTTGGGTGCTTAAAGTTTACATATCGCTTTTCCTAAATGGACAATGTTCCAAGTCAAATGGTGTACATGATAGGAGAAAAAATGAGATTTTCCTTGTGGGGCTACTAATCTTTACAGCAAACCCACCTCAAATAAGATGGGAAGTCAAACCCCACTAAGCACTTATGTTGTGGCCCTCCTGTGAGAGAGAGAGAGAGAGAGAGCTCTTGATTCAAGAGCCACCTTAAAGCTTTTGAGAGAACAGACGCCCAATGTTATTGTGATGGGGCGGGAGAGAGAAATATATATTAAAAGGGTAAAAGCAATAGTTTAGTGGTATGATTAAGGTCCAAAAGGCACACAAAAAATTGCACCCTTGAGTTGACAATCAGTCTCCAGTGAAGGTCAAGATCTTATCCCACTAATGAGAAAAGAAGCAATAACCAAGGATATGCAAATCCAAATGGCCCATCCAATACAAATTCCATAAGTCAAATGTTCTAGAGATAACATAGACACCCACATCTCTCTCTCTCTCTCTCTCTCTCTTATTCCTTGAAATGCAATTAATGTATTATCACCAAACCGACCCAACCTCTAACAAACATAAGACTCCTTTTATGAAGCCATAATCATGTAGGCAAGCACTTACCGACAAGCCAATATGTCTCTTGGAGCCATATTGTCTGTATATGTAGATGTTTCATTTTGAGTAGTATACTCTAGAATCCATAATAAGTTTGTGATCCTTTTTCTTTTCTTTTTTTGAAAAAGGTTTACGTAAAGTGTCAAACTTTATACTATAAAAGTAACATTGCACCTCAAAGCGGTCAGAAAAAGTTGTTTCGATATTGGAAAACCTTTCAATTGATCATCTTGACCTCTATATACATACATATGAAAGAAAAAATAGATTTCAGGTCTTAATAATAAGGGTTTGTCTACAAAGAGATCATTTATCATTTGTACATGGAGATCACAATCAATGTCTTAAATTTCAAAATGGGTGGTTATAAAAGTGTCATTAAATACATACAAAGTTCCAAAAAGCAATTCTCAGACTTCGTGACTCACCTTAAGCCATCCAATTTGACATCTAATGAATGGGAATGATTGTGACCTCCATGTGCAAAAGATTCTTGGACTTGACCCATGCCAAGCTCGTACAAGGTGCCTAAGCTTTTCCGATACCTTTCCCCATATATAGCCACTTGAAGGAAGTAGAGAGAAACACTTGTAGAGAGAGAATTACCAAGTGTAGCCCCTCAACGGCTACTTATACCTCTCATCATGTGGCTCTTTATTTTCCTTTCTAAATTTCTTTGTTCCCTTTTAAAAATATTTTTAAGCGGGGTAAGAAAAAAAAAATTACAATTTGGCCCTTATTTTGTAAATATTTTAGAAACGCATTTTTCTTTTCCTTCTTATTCAAGAAAGAGTTCGCCAATAAAGCAAAGAGTATGTGCCGCAGCGTAATGCTCTCGATCGTTTTAATGGATTCTACAAGGAAGAGTCTTACTCAAGGCTTCTAGATCTACCATTCCCCCACCACTAACAAATTTCTTCATAGGCAATCCTAATGAATATTTCAAAGTCTTATTGTTTTAGCTTATGAAAAAGAATAGCACCATTACAATTTAACTCAAATTCTTGTGACATCTTATAGATTGCTAAATTCACCCAAAATGTCGAGATATAGGGACAACGTCTCTGCGTTTGTGACAGCCCCAATGCCTTTCGGGCACACTCCACAAACTAGGTAAAAAGAAAAATGATATTGGAATTGCGATCACCACCTTTGAAAAAAGCCAAAGGACTTATTATTATGCTTGTGCAAACTAATAAACTTGCATATACATAAGGTGTATAAGAAACAAGTAGGAATTGTGTTGTTCACTCAAAACTACAGATCAACTTTAATGTAAAGACTGTAATTCTATACCCGCAGCAAAGAGTTCCACTTTTCTTTTTCAAGAATTACAATTTATGGTATATAATAAAACATAAAAATTGTAAATAAATTCAAGCATGAATATGAAAATTTATACGAGGGAGTGAGAAAGAAAGTAATTTTCTTACATAAACATAAGATGTTAAAGAAAAAAAATACTACTTCCATGTAGCTCCAAATAAACAATATGAGCAACTCTTGAAGCTTTGGCTACAAACAAAGTAAGCACACATCTTTGAAGATTTCTTTCTACTCATAAAATTCTAGCAGAGAGAGTCTTAGCATGGTCTCCAAAAGGTCGGTAAAATTTACGAGTGTTGGAATGGTACAGTTAAAAATTTGGGGTTAAAGGTAAACACATGTAAAAAGTGGACCACGCCCCCCGAGTCTCCTAAAGGCTGGCTGCCTGACTCATCAAGGGCATTAGTCGTAATCACGCATCCTTTTAACGGAGACTGGGGCAGGCACAATTTAAACTCACCATGGATGCCATTCCAAATTGCGCAGTGGGCGCAAGTGTTGTTATGGAAACAAAGAGCCCCAACTCAAATTCTCTCTTAAATGCACCTTGGGCATTGAAATCTCCATAATAGTTCTAAAATCAATTTCCAACACCCATTATAAAATTTGACGTTAAAAAAAAATCCCAGATCTTGCATATCCGTAGATACTATTGTTTTGGACAAATTAGACGATTTAGACACCTTACAATATACACTATTTTTTAGGCATGAAGTGCTGCTTTTATTTTCACTACTAATACATACTAATAGTCAGAGCCAAGATGATCGATTTGAAGGTTTTCAAACTGCCATAACTATCATTGTTTATGGGGCTGCAGATTTGCCCCTAATATATATATATATATATACCGAGGGCGAGTGAGAGAGACCAACATCTTTGGTATAATTAACGAATTAGAGTTTAAATCTGAGTGAGGGAGAGCGCATTCATACTGAAAGATCCTGCACATGCATCATTGATGACTAAATGGAGAGGGACTGCAGGGCTTCACAAATTAAAGAAATAGGAGAGAGAGTCACGTACAAAAGAACAGCAAACTAATTTTTACAAGAACAATTATGTTAATCTGTTCAATGTATTACAATCAACCAAAAAAGAAAAAACGAACATGTCTTTGACGTTCCATGTCCTGAAAACCTACAAATGAAAAGTAAGACCCTGATCTAGACCAAATCTGTCCTAAATAACAATCTGAAACTTGCCTAAAATTCCATACTAGGACACAAGCACACTCAAACCCTAAAAGCTCTCTAAAATACTTACAAATACATATGATTAATAAAAATAACCTCTGTTAGGACCCAAACAAATCTCTCGTTGCGTGGCCTCTGCAGCTGAACAAATTGGAAACCATGGAAAGCCACCTCTGTACACAAGCGTACATCCAATTTCCACATATTTTTTTCATCGATGAAAGAGCCTGAATACCCGAATCAGAAGAGCCAGCGTAGTAAAAGAATCTAACCATTCCAAACAATAGCGGGCTTTCTCCTTCCTTAAGCGCACCCTTCTCCAATTTTCTTTGATTTCCTCTCCGCTTTTCTCCCTCTTTTCTTCCTTTTTTCTAGTTTCTTTTTCTTTTTTTCTTTCTTCTTTTATTTTTTTTTTCTGGGGGCACAACTTGCAGGAGAAATTTCCATGAGTTCAGAAAAGTTAGCGTTGGACTTACATGGTTTCCCAAGAAGGGGACAAGCAGGAGAAAAGCTCAAGCAGTTGATGTAAGGCTTAATCTGCAAAAAGAAGCAATTTCGACAGCATAAAAATAAACATGGAACAAAGATTTATTCATAGATGCGATGGCGTTTTAGGGACTTGCCTTATCACAGGTTTCTGCACAGAGGCCTTCGAATTCACTCCACTCCGAGCCTTGAGAACCCTTCCCAAAGCCACATCCGGCTTCATAATCAAACATGATAATAATTTAACATGCAATCACATCCAAAGCTCAAGTTTAGAAATCAACTATTTTCCCCTTCCAGATAATACAATCTATCAGCACTTTCTACCCTCATCAAGTTTTCAACTTATCAGACATTAAGTAATCGCACCCATCATCACCAAGATCATGAAACAGGAAAATAAGTGTTCTCAGTGCAAATACACTACCCATTGAGCGAAGTTTGTCACACTCTCCAACTAGCATACTCCACAATAAGTTTGTCAATCTCTCCAAACGAGTTATGCAGTAACCAGTCAAATACAAAGGACAAGATAGAAAAAAAGCAGCAAGGGCAAAATACCAGCAAGGAATATGTACTAGCTTGTAATACAAATCTACTTACTGACATGAAGCCATAGAAAGTCATTACCTGGGTTCATATTGCATATGTTTTAAATTTGAACTTGAAAAATGAAAAAAAAAAAAATTGAAAAAATAAAACATATAAAAAAAATGCAGTTCTTTAGCTCCATCAAATCTAGGAGGAATATTCAAAAAGGACATTAAATTACCCTTAGATCGAGCGCACACACAGTTTCTAAAAAATTGGGTAACAAGTATTCACCGTCTACTGCAAATCAATTTCTTGTGGAGCTAATGGGATAGTATACAGTAAGACCGATTACCATCTAGCCCTTATATGTCCAATTGGATGGCTTAGGGTGCGTCACTAGGTTAGAGAAAAAAAATTTGAGCTTTACGTCTAGTCAATGACACACTTACACCCACCCAAAACAAGATCTAATGGACGAGTGATTGTGACCTCGTATTAAAAGTAAATAGTCACTTGGTATACTTATCCGGGGTTAATTGCATTAACTCAACAAGAAAAACCGAAAAATTACCCCCTAGCAACGGGGCATTTTGATTGCTCTGATGCCATGTGTAAACTCCATTAGGACACATGAGTACAACAAACGTCGGAATTACTAATGTGGGTGCAACCAATGTGCCAGCCAATCAAACTTACTCCACCATAAGGGAGTAATTTTATGTTTTTGCCTGTGCAAAAAACTATGGAGTGGCCAACACCAAACCCGAAGCTTTAGTGAGACTAGAAAAGGGGGTGAGACATGTAGCATGCATCACCCTTTTTGGTTCAACATTCAGCATACATAAATGTATCCATGTATGGGAAATGACGATGTGCTCCCCCGAAATACAACACCGGGGCTCCATGCCTCAAAACCACTCTAGAGGTGTGTGGAAACCAACCACCAAATCAATCTTGTCCAAATAAGATTTGATTTGGAGCATCCACAAAGCACCAAGTTCAACATCCATTGAGCCAGTGGTGGAACTGGAGCCCCAAATCAATTACTTTTGTTGACCATTCAAGAGTGGAAGAGAATGATTTGGGTTTAGGTCCCCACACACCTCAAAAGTAAGACTTGAGATGGCGGTTATGCTCCCATAGGCACACAACGACGGTTGAGCTCCAATAGCACACACCATTCCCTTATTAAGGCTCTATCAAAAATATGGTCACAAAACAAGTAAAAGAGAAAATAAAGGTTAAAATGCATACTTCTAACTCTTCTATGAGGCCACTCTGAAACGCGGCAGCTCCCGTCAAATTCTCCACCATTGCCTCTTCCAAGCCAGGATCATTGCTGTCTGTCTCTGAAGCCCCACCGCTCTCCAAACCCACAACCGCCACCGCATCCACTTCATCAATGGTAACTCCCGTGGGTCCCACAGCCGCCATGTCGGACCCCACCTCCTCCGTCAAACTCCCTTGAGATGTCACACTCGACTTCATGCTGCTCTCCTCGGGTGAACAAGAAAGGAGAGGCTTAGATGGGGTGCTTCGACTAATTGAAGCCCTCTTCTCGAGCCTTGAAGAATCACTTGAACAAGTTTCAGGGCTAGTAGATGCCCCCTTCTCTAGCCTAGAAGGGTTAAGAGAAGCATCTAACTTCCTCTTTAGCTTGTGCTCGACCACGGCTGCCCCGGATTCATCATCTTTACCTTGAGGGCTCCTTTCAGGTGTGGTGTTTAGAGGCCTCGAGGGCCGGACCCGCTTGTACCCTTCAGGGAAAACATAGGATGGTATCTGTTTTCTTCTGACATGAGACACGCGGATGTCCATACCTACAAGTTCAATTAGTTTTGTGGAATTATGGATACTGGACAACAATTTGAGATGGCAATTTCTAGTTGTTCCTTTCGAACATTTGAAAGTTTTGCTATTCAGAAAAAATTTCATAGTACATCTTTTTGGTAACTAAGAAAAAGGATGCTATTGTAATCTATTCCATTATATATCTTCTTTTTAAAATTTGAATATTTCTTTTCTGTTGTAAGTCAAATTATTAAAACATAATTTAAGAACATTTTAGAATGGTAAGAGGTCAGACGCAAACTAAAAGGTTAAGTGGGCAAGTCCTGCCGTAAGTTAACAATTTTTTCAAGTTTTTCTTTTTAGGAAAGTGTGGAACATTTGAAAGTTTTTGTTATTCAGAAAAATCTCAAAGGAGGTATTTCTGGTAATTAAGAAAAAGGATGCTATTGTAATCTATTCCATTATATATCTTCTTGTTTAAATTTGAATATTTCTTCTGTTGCAAGTCAAATTAATAAAACATAATTTCGGTACATTTTGAATGGTAAGAGGTTTGACGCAGACTAAAACGTTAAGTGGGAAAGTCCTTTCAGAAGTTAATGTTTTAGTTTTTCTTTTAGGTAACGTGTACAACTACAGTGTTTACCTTTTCTAGTTCACAATCTTGTCAAGTTTTTCTTTTTGGAGAAGTATACAACTAGACTGTCTACAATTGGTACAAAAAGATTATAATCACCCATAGAACTATTACAATTAGGTGTGAAATTGGGAGGCTTGGAACTGCCCGAGCCGTCTAGGAACTGGTGCCATACCAGTCCGAGGCTCCAGGCCTCACACCCACGCTTTGTACCGGATCCCACGTGTTCTTAGCAATTTGAAAACCGGTGAATGGGCTCAGAACCAGTGGGTTACCAGTTCTTCCAACCAATTCGATTTTTAACACACTTATTGAAAAACTGAAAACAGAAGAGGACACGATTAGCATGCAGCCAAAGCCCACACATGTAGAAATGCAGGCCTGGAAATAAATTATTTTTAAATATAATTTGATCCTAATTTTTAAAGAATATACAATCTTTAACATGGAGATCATGAATATAAATAAATAAATATATTTTGAAAACTAGTAATAATAATTATATTAAGAAAACATTTCGACCATTAGTTACAATTGTTTTTAGATGGACCACCTATTTGCATCCATCTTTAAGATGGACGCTTTATACCTCTGGACCGCATATTGTACAAATGCGGTCCAGCCCGCATGAAACAATTGTTCAACAGAAAATGGCAATGTCAATAAAAATGTATCGTCCAACTTTCCAAATCTCTGCACATCACTAAAACATAATTTCAGTACATTATTGGCACGTATAACTAGTGGCAAAAGTGAAAAAACAGAAAGAACCGAAGGACTCGCCAAAAGTTGGACCCCAATTTCGAAGCCACCTACCCCTGGACTCAAATGAATTTTCTGA
This sequence comes from Amborella trichopoda, assembly GCF_000471905.2. Next base: position 2,748,235 of record NW_006499905.1, on the reverse strand, counting down.
AAAGCAAAATCCATACCTCGTCTCCGGAACATGTACATGTTGACAGACTGACGAAACTCGTCGACCGTGGCTCTTATGTCAAACTGCTGGCCTTCCTGAACATGCACCCCTTGCTTCCGCTGCAGACCCATGAAGAAGGCACAGTGTGCACACTGTTTGGACTTGTCCACATACTCATTAGGGTATGGATGGCACTGTAGCTTCCCCAATGTGTCACGTTCTATCTGAGAACATAAGCTTGCACGAGCGTGTTAGTTGCAATTACTTATTTTCCTTCTTTTTTGTTTTTTTTGGTGATTTTCCCGTATTGATCGGTTGAAACAAATTTGAAGGGATGAAAGATCATTTATTCCCCTACAATAACAAGCTTCTCAGAATATATGAGACAATAATGCATAATACAAGCAACGTAACAACTTTTTAATAAAAAAACAGTAAATAATGGCAAGAAAAAAAACGGTTACCTCTACATAAAAGATTGTTAGTAAGCAGAATTTATGTGGACCATTGTCTGGTTTTATCAAAAGAAAAAAAATTCTATTTTAAAACGAGTTGGTACCACATCAAAAAATCCCTCGAATAATATGCAAAGAAAAACTTTATCATTTCAACATGCGACAAAATAAGGACACATTCCTTACATTTAGTTAAAGCCAACCACAAACAAATGCTGCTCATAAACCATGTCTAGATTATGTATCATTGCAGCTTATGTTTTACTCAAAAAAAACTGTATGCTACAGTAAACATCACACATGGGAGCAAAAGATAATGTTCCCAGCAGTTTATGAAATCATCCACCCAAAATGAAATCACCCAATGCGTGGCAGCCGAATGAACATGCCAAAAATAGTTTGTGTGCATGTTTGTGCTTATAAACAATCAGAGGAAATGCACCTTAAGAGTCAGCTGTCTCAGACGGGATTCTACCCAGCCCTTCCAAGCTCGCAAATCATCAGCATCTGCTGCATCAATGTCAACTTGTAAAAAGTTCTTATATGTCTCAAAAAAGAGGTAGGGCTCGAATAAAGCACTCCAGTGAGCTTTGTTCAATTCAATCTCCTGCAGATTAAGAATAGTTGACAAATAGGCCATCAATGGAGAAAATTGTTAAGTAGAAAGAGTAAAAAATACCAAACTAAAAAATCATTAAAGCAAGGAAAAATAAATGAAAACCTCGCATATCTTTTTCCCTTTTTCAAACTGGTCCATCATAACTCTCAGTGTGCTAGTGGAAACATTGTAGCTGGAATTCATGCATGGATATGCAGGTGTTATTATGGGCATGTGATGTGTTCGGTCGCGAGGATTTTTACGAGGATCCCAAACAGGAAATCCTAGTTCATCTTCTTCGATTTCACACAACATTACAGGATTTGGCCAGCGCCACTGCGTGTAAACTCTAAAGAAACGGGGCACTAGCATAGAAGGTACAGCATTTGGAAAAAGCTGGCACACACGTGCAACCAAGAGAGCCCAATTTACTCCACCAAGAAATCCAGTAACCTAAACAAATCAGAGTATCAGCCAACAAGAAGAACAAAGCAGGAAAAGATGGGAAAAAACGCAAGCCCAGGAAACTGGTACGAACAAGACAAGAAGCATATGCTTTTATATACTGGTAACAGATCAAGAAAAGGTCAATATACAAATGCAGACAAAATTGAAGAAGTGAGGACTCTGTGAAACTTACGTTAGAATAAACACCACGTCTCCTTGCCCAAAACTTCAAGCACCTAAGTGTCGTGCGGAAGTGCTATAAATCACAAATTTAGGAAACAATAAGAAAACACCACATGCAAACAAGAAATATCACCGTAATGCCTGTAGAAGGAATGGCCTCAAGGCACAGTTGGTCAGGGTGACGAGTGCCAAAAAATGATACCTTGAGTTCTATCCCTAGCGCAGGTGGGGGACCCTTTCCCTTATCTAGCTGCACCACGACCACACCCCCCCCCCCCCCTCCCAACAAAAAGAGAGAGAGAGAGAGAACAAATGCCTCCAAACAAGAGGAAAGAAGGGTGGGGGTGGTGGCGGTGGTCGTGGTGGTGGGGGGCAGGAAAATGCATAAATTATTCACAGTTCTACTCATTCTCAACGAATCACCTCAACATTGGGGACAAGGTGAAGTATTTGATCAGCAACCCTGCAGCCATTAAGACTTCGAACAGTGGGTTCATCAACATTGTATAACACCGATCCATGTGAAATATCCACATCCTGCACAATGATTGTGCAAGGAATAAAAGGCTGGCATATTAAAAGATACACAGCTTGTTGAACATAAAAGCAAAGGGAAAGAAGGCACTCAGCTGCAAGGCAGAACTCGTATGCAATATTAGAAATAAGAGCTAGAAAGGCAAACAGAACAAAAACACGAAATATTACACACTTCTCTTCCCTCCCCAACATCAAACCCCCCATCAACAGGCGGCCTAGCCAATATTTTTCCTTTTTGAGAATGCTCTCAATGTGAAGAACACTCTCAATGTGAAGAACACCATCCAATACAACATTCTTGAAAACATCTTAATGGAAGCCACCCTGATAAAAGAAACTGAAGGCAGAGAAAGATCTTTTCAAGGCCTGTGGGTTTAGGGTGACTCCTTTAATAAATATATAGATGGATAGAAACTTTACTAAGGCCACTTGAGAGAGACAACTAACAGCAGGATTTCATGGAGTCTGAGAAGGAAGGACTTTCACTAGGTTTTTTTACCTTTGACCAGGTCATTGAGACAAATGTTTGTAACTCTCTAAACCAGTGCATGAAACATGTTGGAATGGAACCCCAGAAAACCTGAAACAAAAAACTCTGGATTGCAGTCCCTACCCACCATGAAGATATTTGCACGAGTTACATGCTTATCAAACATAAGATCCCACTAAGTATCCTTATCATTCACATTCTGACTAAAAGAAATAGGCCACTCCTACACCTAGAAAAACTACAACAATAATACTCTGCAGGCAAGGCTGAAAATGTCTTTCCCCACCTTCTTGTTCCAATGACCGGTATTGCAACCATATCTTAAGATAGAATTGCCTCTTCTCATATGGGCAGTTTATAGAAAGAAAGCAGTATCATGCCCAACCTTTAAGCCACCTAGATCAAGACTTTTAGAGCCAGACCATTTCGCTTGTTTAAGGGCCAGCCAGTATCCAAACTTGACCTAGTTTCTTCCAGGAGTGTGACCCTCGAAAAGGTCTACCAACATTACTTCTCCCTCTTGCATCAAGCTTGTAAATCTTGAAAGGTGCTACAAATTTTCCACTGAATAGCATGTAGATAAAGAGTGTGGCAATCAGAAAATATTGGGGGTGAACTGGTGATCGTGCACCCAATCTTCTATTTGAAGAACCTATTCACTTTGGAGCATCCCACAAGTCACAAAGGACCAAACCAAGAGCCCTAACCCAGTTGAGCTCATCCCAGGAGCCAGAACAACTCGATCGATACAGAGGAACGCCTACAGAAATGGTCTTATTTTCTTGTGTACCTGGATCAGTTTCAAAAGCCTAATGATGAAGTCCACTAAGCATCCATTCAAGGAAGTCTCCATTACAAGTAGAATAAAATGCTGAGTTGCTTTGTTTAGGAGATTGTAGGACAAAGTCACAGCTAACATGATCTTTAAGGGATTCAAGTAGATGACTCAAGCTCAAATGTAGATAAATTCATAGACTTGCATACTCAAGAGCCTTTAAAGGATGAAACATGTGTATTCAAAAGCTTAGGATAGATTTGATGAAAGCCATCACATGTCTTGACTTTTGAAGTGTGATTATTTATGACATTGTATTACTTTAGATCAAAGCGCCGAATGGTCCCATGAAAAACAGTATAGAGGCTAGTAATTTACTGATCTTATGGAGGACAGTTAAGGAAACATCTAAAGATGTAGATATCATGTTACCATTATCTTCTTTTGCCAGGCATGGGCTGAACCTTCACCTAATCGGACAATAGTTTCAGCTCAAAACTACAATTGTAGACTCACACCCATCACAGTAGTGATTAGCTTGAAGACTAGATATAACAAGCATCAAAAGCACTATCATAAAACGAAATTAGATTATTGATTAAATGTCTTATAATTGAATCGAACAGGTTTTTTACATAATGATAACACTTCAGTAAATGCAGTCCATCATTTGAAAACCTTTTAGTCAATCAAAGCAAACTTACCTCCCGAAACTTCTCAAAGTTACATGCAATTTGACCTTGCAATAAAGCACCAGATATACGCAATTGAAAACCTTCTAGCCGACCCCAAAATAGTTGGGAAAAGGCTCTGATGATGATACCATTGTTGCACAAATAAAGCACCAAATAATACTCAAATTAAGACCAAGAACACCGAAGCACACAAAAAAAAAAGGGCAAAGAAATAAAACTAACACCCTGGCATATTCCTGAAGCAACACTATTTGCTAAAAAATCTAACATTCTAGAACAAACCATAGACATAAAAACAGCGGTAGAAACTCATTCTCACACCCATAAGGCATCCATCCCATCCCAAAGACAGAAATCAAGAAAGAAATCAATCATACATGACAGACGGACCATAATACTACAAAACTACTGTCTTCAACTTCAACTCACTTCTGGAACAACCAAGAGCGATATGCTGGCGTAGAGTAGATCAATTGATATCCCATTGAACTTAAATTTCATTACTGGGACATGCGCATCAGGAACTGGCTGCAGTTCACTCACTTCCTCCATGCTAGCGAGTATATCATGCAAAATAATAAAGAAATCTTCCTGCAGGGGGGGAAAGCCGAAATAAGGATTCTACATTTCAATAAAATTCAACAATATCTTTCTAAGGCCTCAAAAAGAATATGCACCATTTCAACTCAAGCAGACAAAATAAGAAGTCTACAACTCAAACTTTCAACTCCTCCTAGCAAGGAGTCCACCAAGAAAATAATCTGGCCATCACAAGTTTAAATAAGTGAATACAAGATTCCAACAAAATCTCACCTCCCGATTCACGTAAGACGGGCCAACACAAAGGGTATCAATATCTGCCCCAGGACAATGAACCTGATATCCACAGTTGCAGATGTTAAAACATCAGGATAGCCCAAAAAATGTTTGCTACTACTTTTGTCCACTATAAGCTCAATATGCTTACATCGATCGACAAAACATACAAGATACTTTATTTTCAAGGGCCACAATCTTTATTATTTTATTTTTATTTTTTTTGAACATTTACTGTTAGTAGTGGTTTAGCAATTTTTTAAACTGTTAGCAGCTTTCGTTTGACCTTAAAGGTACCTGTTAGTAGTGGGTTAGCAATTCTTTATTATTTTTATTTTTATTTTTATACTGACAGGAAGACATCTCCATTCGTTTGACCTTACAGGTACCTGCACAGGTGGTTTGGGGACCTGGCCACCTAGGTGGGCGCCCACCCACATCCCCCATCCGGGGCAATATATATACATGTATATATAGATATAGATACAAACACACGTACATGCATACCAATATATACATATATAGAGAGAGAGGAGAGTGGGTGCGAGGCCTCGCATCAAAAACCTAGGTGCTCTTATTTTTTCAATGTATGTAAAGTGAGAGAGATAAAAAGCATATGCATCCGTGTGTGTAAAAAATTGGCCCAAGTATTTCTCTGTTTCAGCTTCATATATGTGGAGAGAGCAAATATGAGTCCAAGGGGAACCAGGGGAGTTGTTGGTGGTTTTTTGTGTGTGTGTGTGTTGGGGGGATGGGGGGGCAGAGAGGCCTCATCTCGAACACCCGGAGGTGTCATCATCAACATCTTCTTCTTATATGACAAGAGAAACATATAGGTCCATGTGTGTATTTGTGTCTACATGTGAGAGAGAGAGGGGGGCCTCAAATCGGACACTTGGAGACCATCTTCTTTTTCTTCATATATTTAGAGAGAGCACGGGGTCCATCAACTAGAGAGAGAAGGGCTTTAACCATTTTTGTAGGCCCTAGCTATTCTTTTTATTTTTCAAAAAAAAGGGGCTTCATGATTTTCTTTTTTTAAAAAAAAAGTGTGGGCAGTGGGAACTCGCCTTTACTGCCTTTTACCATAGACGGCATATAAGAAGGGCAGTCTAATAGAGTCTCTCGATACCAAGTTATCCATCTGGTGTTGCAAGCAAAACACCTTGTTAGATATATTATGACATCAAAAGTTTAAAATATTCCTTAACTTGGGACCAATTCCCAGGGTGGAAAAATCAATTTAGATCTTAAAACCCCAAAATGATGTCCATAAAATGTAGTCCAGTTAGAGCCCTTTAAGGTCAAACGAATTCAAATAATCAGGCGCTTTCATTGCTGGATCAAATATACAATTTAGTATCATGGAACTACCAAATGGTCTTCCTATCTAGAATTGGCATTATCAAGGATTTGAGTACCACTGAAGAAGAACCCTAAGGGAATATAGAGTGGGCTACACATCTCAACCTAGTTTTTGGGAGCCGTGACCAAAATCTTCTGAACAGTCCAATCAACTAGATGGCTCTATTCACATCCTCGACAACACAAATCAGTTGGGTTTTGTGTGGCCTTCAACACCTTAATTTCTATATATGATCTAAATGAGGGCGAGGACTTAAAACTTTCCCTTAACCTGCCCCAAGCCCAGGTAATGGAGGTAGGTTGCACTATGTGGGCAGCTAGCATACAACTTTACCACATCTTATCGTGAATCCTGAACCTATGGCCAACCCCAAATAATTGGAATAAGGCTTAGATGATGATGATGATGATGTGCGGTGTGTGTGTGTGTCATCATAGCACATGGCAAAGAGGATATAAGTCCTAAACAAGAAGTTTTAGTCTCATCATGGCATGTCACCTAGACATGAGTTTAGAGTGCACCACATACATAGCAATTGGGCAGTCATATTGTTAGTCCTTAGGTGTGGCACCTTCAAACTCAAACATTCCATGCATAGAAATTCACTGTACTAAGTAAAGGATGATACCATGCCTAGCAATTCGTTATACTGAGTAAAGGCTGAGCTTTGATTCAATAATCATGACCCTCCACCACTTGAAGACAATCATTAATATTTTGGATCAGACTTGCTTTATGTAGCTAAGTTTGGGAATGGACCTTGATCCAAACACCAGTGAGTTTAACATCCCATGCTAGCATTAATCTTCAACCAAAGTCTATTTTTAACAAGTCATTGTACTTCAAATTGATTAGAGAATATATTTCTCGAATCAATTGTATTATGGGGCAATTATATTAAGCATAATTTACATAAGGACCTTGCATGACATTTTTAATGATATCCTACAATTTTTTAGTAAATTTACAATTGAGCCCCACATGATTTCTAAATAGACGCACACCAGCTTGTGCTGTCCAAGGTACATGGTATGCCCCCGTTTATATCAAGGGGCCCCACCCAAAGGGCGGCCAACTTTAAGGGATAGGGAAGGAAAGTTGCAACATGGAATACAGACCTTCTATTCAAGAGGGGTGTACGCCCAAAAACTTTCCCTATTTTGTCATGTTCTAAAACCTCCAGTCTGTGGAGCACGAGTAAAACTCTATATTTGATAGCTCCAACCTCTTCACCGTAACCTTACCACTTTCTCTCTTTAGCCATCTTCTTCCTCCTCATAACCACATCATCACCTTCATCACTATCGCCAATAGAGGAAGAACCATTTACATTCATTAAGATATATATATCACACCCAAACCCGAATTTCTCTCACTCTACAGCCTTCCCCTCGCCTGCCCCACTTTCCCTCTTTAGCCATCTTCGTCCTCCTATAACCACATCATCACCTTCATCACTATCACCAATAGAGGAAGAACCATTTACAGTCGTTAAGGTATATACATCACACGCAAACCCTAATTTCTCTCTCTCTACAGCCTTCCTCTCTCTAACCCAATCTGTCGACCTTCACTCTGAAACCCTATAATCAAAGGAAATCATCCTCAAATGGCCTTATCTTTAGCAGAAAAAAAAAAGCCACCTCACCTCAATCCTTTTAAACTCTTAGAAGGATTTATATTGACTCAAGGGGAACACCCCCTTCCAAGGAGATTTGCTGATATGAAGAACGAAATTCAGTATACATGCATTTTGAGACTTATGTGGCCAATATTTGTAAATCGTCAACAGGGTGACAAATTTTTGGTCATGCACGAGTCCAAAGAAACTATTGTCGGGGCACACTCTCTTAACATTTGAACGAAACTCGGTGCAACTTGGTGGCTATGTTTTCCTTTTTTATCTATATTATTTTCAAAAGGAAAAAAAAAACTACCTACATTATTTTTCAAAAAAAAATAATACTAATAATAATGACGTACCTGACCATATTATAGAGGAAATACTAGAGCACATCTATCAAACCAATATAATCACATATTTGCATCACACAAATTTATATTAACACACAATCATCAACTTGAGTACTTGACCAAAAAAAGTCCAACCAAAATAGGGTGGTCATTACATCTCTCATGACACAATATAGCTATGTAGAGAACAACCAGCAGAACTGCTAACTTAATTACAGAAAGGACATCATTTCAGATAGTTGTATGAAAAAATAACCCAACCCTTACCCCTAAACGATATGAGCCAAAAGTGAATATTACGGCATTAGCATCCTCCACCATCTGATCAGTATAGCCTCTCTGACGTGTTAGCTGTTTGACCCAACCTTTGCAAATCTGCATAAAAATAACAAAAGGCAAATCAATGGAAACATTGTGAGGTTCATGATAGTAACCCAGAGATATAGGAAAGAAGCACCACAGTCACATGAGAAAGAGCTCTAAAACAGAAAAGAAGACAAAAAACCATTCCCTTAACATGGCCCCATCAATATTCCCCAGATAAAACATGAATCACAACAGTGCATATGCACTGTAAGATGCAGATGCCCCACCCTTCAATCAACTTTATTAGCGTTTGTTTTAAAGAACAATTGACCTGACAAGAATGGCAGCAAAATCTAAACAAAACTACATGATCTTTAAATGTAATTCAAAATATCATTGCCCCTAACACCACCTCCCCGACCCCTTAAATGAAAAAAAAAAAAAAGGATTCTTTCATCACCATGAATGATAACTATAACTGATATTGGTTCCTCCCCAAAGAAATACCAGGACAATAAATCAACAAAACAAAATTAAAACTATGCAATACCTGGTCAATTTGAGCAAGAACTTCAACTCTCTTCGCTGCCTCCTCCTGGCTCTCATATAGGCCCACCTCAATGAGATACTTTACAAAAATAACACAAAAAAATATTAATGACAACATGAAACAATATCAAAACATAAAACTTAAAAACAAAAGTACTAAATAAGAGAGAAATTCACATCAAGAACGCTCGGAATCAGAGGGCAAATGCGAAGCAATCAAACCAAAGAAAAAAATAAGAAGACGCATGTCCAAAACAACAAATTTAAAAGAGAAAATAATTAACAATCTTTAGATTGATACCTTTTCAAGTTCCAAGGTCCTCTGACGATCAGCTTCGGTTGGTCCAGCAACGGAGATTGCCTCCAACTGCTTCGACTCCACCATTTTGAATACCAGAGACCTTCACGTTTGTCCCCCTCTCAAAGCGAATGAGAAACAAGAAAAAAAAAAAAACCAAGAACGAACAAAAAACCAGGGAAAACCCCCAAATCTCGCTTCTTGCACAAGAAGATCCACTCAGATCCCCCACGAACGAGCCTCATGGGCCATCACGATCCCTCCCTTCCATTGACCATACCAGACGAGATCCACGCCGTCCAAACCAAGAAACTGTAAATCCGCCACACAAGAAAAACCAGCCCTGCAATTCGCAGAATTCCAAGCCCTAAAACCACCTGTTCGCTATCCTCAGAGGTCCAAACCCTAGAACCAATAGATATAGCAAGAATCAAATCCAAACCCTCAAAAGTTAACAGGAAAGAAGAAAACGCGAAACTCCAAGGCCAAGAAGGACCAGAAAACAATAAGAGGTTTAGCGACTGGATGCCCTGACCCCCCAAAACCACCTAAAGGGAGAAAAGGTCCAAACCCTAAAACCACCGAAGAGAGGAAGCGGTTTTCAGAGAGAGAGAGAGAGAGGTAAAAGATAAAGGAAAGAAAAAGATATGAGAAAAGTCGTTTCCAATGTCGGAAAATTGAATAGTCTAGATCTATATATAGGAAAAATCTACGTCGATATTTATCTCGTTTTTCGTTTTAAACTTGGGTTTTATCCATCTGTTTTTTTTTTTTACATTAATCTTCTTTTATTATTTTGACACATGGCCTTTTTACTTCATTTATCTTTTTTATTTTTTAATAAATCTTTCTTTCTCTTTATCTTCTCTTTGGTTAATTCTAAATTTTTTAAAAAAGGCTCTATTCCCTTTTTGTATCATCGATAAAGAAAGAAAGAGAAGAGATGAGTTCATAGTTGTGCTCTTTGGAATTTTCCAAAGAAAATGCATGAGAATAGAGTTTCTTAAGTGCAATTCATATGACAAAAATGGCATCGTTTATAGAGTTCTTATATGATGCTCGTTTACTATAGGAGGAGTTACATGCATTATCAATAATCAAAAGTTACATACATATCCTTGATCTCAACGAGAGGGTGGTGCTTATGTTTAATGTGTGTGTATATATATACATACAGAGAGAGAGAGATGTGCTTATGTTTGTTGGATTTGTGTCTTCTATGTGAATATTATATAAATATTTATTGTGTATTTTATGTACTCTTTACTATATATTTACACAATTATTTATACTATTATTTATTTAATTTTTACGTGCAATGCACGTAATCTAACTAGTATTAGTAAATACAAAAAAAATCTTATATATTTATTCATTTATGTCTTTCTATTATCTAGTTTTTGTATTTTTCTTGTTTTTTACAATTTCCAAATCCAAACCTAAATGGTAAGAATAAATAAATAAATTTTATACTTAAATAATATATTTATTTATTTATTTATTTACTTACTGATATTGTATTTATTTATGGACATGGTTTTTATGACTTTGATTAAATGAGTCCTCCCTCTAAAATATATTTTAAAGATAGATTTTGCATTTGAAATTTTAAGGAATAAAGATCTCCGAAAAAATATGTCTGCCATGATGAATCTGAAAAATAAAAATAAAAATTAAAAACAAAATATGAGTTTTTTATATAATTTTGACATCATCGATTTTAAATTTTTGTGGGATGACCGCTTTTTTAACATCCGTGTACAGGATGGATGTTTAGTGTGTTAGCGGACACTATTATAAAGGCGCATCTCGTGATGCATGTACTACTTTTCCATTTACTTATAAATGAAAATATATTTATTAAAATTTTGTAGAATATTTATCTATAAGTAAATAATATATTTTATAATATAAGTAAAGATAATTTAAATTAGGAAAACTTACATATAAGTCATGTTTTGTATTAAATATTTATCCGGGATTGTATATAATGGACCATTTATCTTTTATACAGGGAGGTCACAATTATTTACAACTTTTTGATGTGAAATTTGATAGCTTGTATGCCACAAAGCTCGAAAAAATATATTTTGAACTTTGAGCTTGGTCATTGAAATAAATGCAGCCATCCAATTTCACATTCAATAGTCAAAATTGATTGTGACCACCTTGTACAAAAAGTAAATGGTCTCCCTATATACATTCTTAATTTAAAAATCGGATTGTATATAATAAAACCATTTACCTTTTGTATGGGAATGTCACAATTACTTACAATCATCCAATGTGAAATTTAATAGCTAAGGTGTGTCATAAAGTTCGAGAAAATTATTTTTGAACTTTAAGCATGGTCAATGAAATGAATGCAACCACCCGATTTGACATCCAATGGTCGAGATTAATTGTGACCAACTTTTACAAAAGATAAATGGTCTCATTATATACTTTCTTTTTAAAAATAGTTCCATGTATTTCATAGTTTACAAGAAGTCCCATTGATAATATAAATTTATTTTTTTTATTTTTTTACACATTATATCAATCTTAAATTTGATATGTCAATGCTTTTACAATCAAAACACCTATAGAAAATATATACAAATATTATAAAATAAATAAAATTAGTAAACTGCCCCTAGGTATTTTATAAATATTTTTTATCAGTGGTTGATAGTGTGAAATATATACATACCAACTTTGAACTAAATTTGTCCAATAGAAAATGAAATAAAATAGAAGTACACTTTATGTTTGAAATAAAGGAATTTGATTAGAAAATATGAAATTTATGGGACTGTTTTTCAAAATTAAAATTTACTTATATGTAAATGTTCTTTCAATTAATTTAGTATTAAAAATAATATAATTGAGAATGCAAAAAAGAAGGAAGAACAAAACAAATAAGATTAACTGAAATATGACACTGTCATTATGTTTAACAATAATTCTATGTTCATTAATAACACTACTCTTATTTTTATGCTCATAGCGCATGTTATAGAAACTATAATTTCATTAAAAGAAAATAATGTTCTCTTTGTTTTCTCATTTTTTATTTCTTTTTATTAATTTTCTAAATAATATTTACTTATGAGTAAATAATACATTTAATAATACAAGTAAATAATATCATTACAACAACTTTCAAAAAATATTTATTTGTAAGTAAATAATAAATTTACTAATATGAATAAAAGTAATTTCAATATCTTCAATTATGGCATTAAATACTATAATTGAAAATGCAAACATAAAGGAAAAAAAAAAGACTATACAAAAAAACTGAAAATATAACTTATGGTAGGTAAATAATGTAGTTAAAATTATATTTTATTAGCTAAGAATGAATGATTTCTAGATTATAATCCTCTATATCGCTATTGAGTATTTCTATAATGTACTCAATATTTTCGGACAATTGATATCCCCAGTCAACAATGTAGAAACTTTTTTGTCTAGAAATATTTTCTGTAATTAGTCAAGATAAAATAAAATTTATTGATTATTAACTATAGTTGAAAACGATATCATTTATAAATGAAATTATTTATTTTTTAATTACCAATAAAATATCAATAATTTTTATTAAATTAGACCCCTCTTATTAACTAAAATTACTCTTGTTTGAAAAATTTTGTATTACAAAATAAAGGTAATAAATATCCAATAAATATTGAGTACATTAAAAAAATACTCCATATGTAGAGTACTTTTACAAAACCCTTTAAACTTTTAATAAAGTTGATCTTCACAACGAATTATCTATTGTTGTTTGAGAATGTCTATCTTTATCAAGTTATTATGTGAGATAAATTATAGGTAGTTTTACATATAAATTTATATTTTTAAACATTTATTTTGTTAACATAATTTATTCAAAATTTATATTTTCCCAAAAAATAGCTACAAATTGCCAAAATGATAATAATTATATTATATTATATGTATTAATTACAAGATATGTACCAAAAAATTAATATAATAATATTATCTAAAGTATATATAGTTTTAGTTATATTAAAAATAAAATTGACTATCATCCAAACAAGCCCATAAAATATGAGTTAGTTCGGGTAACTATGTGTCATGGTAGAATTAGTTCAAAGGTAACGTGGTTGCTTCGGTATACCATTGAACATTTAAGATTACAAAACTTCGTGTAATAGTAATATAATATGCTAACTAATTGTTTCATATAAATGTAACTGATAATTGTAATGACAATATCAAAAGGGTGTGGTTTCTACATATGAAATCTTGAAAATGGACGGTCTAGATAATGCGTTATAATATGCACTAGAAAAGGTTGTTTTGATGCCCAAATATCTTAAAATTGATCATCTTAACATCAAGATGCATGGACTTGAGAAAAAAATAGATTTCAAGTTTTGGAAATAATACATCTTGTAACGCATTTTTTGACCATCAATTTTTAAGTTATTCAAGTTTTCATAGATCTCCTCGATCTACACTACTTTTTTAAGCTTTAAATTTTATAATTAAAGATAGAAATATATTTTAAGGCTATTACAAAGATTTCTAGTATTGAAACTACATTTCTCGACACTATTTGAAGATGGGTTCTAATTTCATTGTTTAGGACCTCGGTTCTATACAAACGACACATTTACAATTACGAAATTTGGTGATTCATTTTAGAAATAACATCATCATCATCTAAGTCTTATCCAACTATTTGAGGTCGGCTGCACAAATTGAAAATAACAGAGAAAGGCTCGGTACATGCAAAAAAAAATATAATGAGACCAAGAAATGTTGATATCTCTAGCCGGAAGGACTCACTTCAAGATCCTTAAGTAATAATTACACTCTTATTACCTGAGAAGGGTATGAAATGATATTGTGAAGCTTCATGTCATTTGGTCAAGTAGCCAGTGAAAATTTAAGGGGTCCAAGGAATTCAAATCAAAGGGTAAGTTATTCGGACAAATTGCACCCTTATTACCCGAGAATCCTCTTAAGTTATTTCATATTAAACTTCATTCAAATCAATATCCCAATCCTGGAATCAAATGTTATCTTCCCCTACAACTACCCGAATGACAGGAAGTTCCTTTGTTCAAATCTTCGGGTTTCGAAGAGGACGGACGACTTTGTGTGCAGGAAAATGGTCGAAAGCCATGGGAACGGAATCTTTGCTACTTGAGCATGGAACTTTACATAGATCGGCAGAGGGATGTCGTTTTCATTGTGAACCCAGCCACCAGCCAATGCACCTTTGTTTCGAGTTTCCTTGACCTGGAGGTGCTAGATTTTGGGTTCTACTTCAACTGTTCAACACACAAAATTGCAATTTCAAGATCTTGACCAGCATTGAATCTGTGTACTCAGGTAACAGAGTAAGCTCCCAAACATGGGACTCAGAAAATAGAGCAAGGTAACTAATATTCGACTGCTCAGCCCAACAATGGAGAATTCCTCAAGGAAAGAAGAATTGGGACAAATTAGTAACCATAGGCATCAGTGAATTGGTGTTTGAAGGTAGCCATGAGGCCTCAGCAGTTCCCTTATTATTTTCATTCCCTTTGCTTGGAGAGGCATTGCTCATGAGTTACTGTCCCGTTAAATAACTTCATATGAGGAAGCATGGTCCTAGATTTTTGAGATACAATATGGCGAATGGCCTCGCAGATGAACTTTCTGAGCTCCGCAAGCTCAACTCAATCTTCTGGTTGGACACATCTACGTTGATAGCTGCATTTTGGGAGGAGCAACTTGATTGCTATGATCGAAAATTTCTACTGTACAAACCTACTTGGTTTCTTGGAAGCATGGCGAGACAGAAGAGACTGATTCAAGGTATGATATGAGCCTCCTAGAACATATTAAACAAGATTAGGGATCCTTTGGATGTTCTTCAACTATGGCCAAAGGAAAATTAAAATATTTTGATTGAGAAGTTAAGATAGGATCCTTTGGATGTTCATCATCTATGGCCAAAGAAAAACTATAATATTTTGATTAAGCAGATAACATAGAAAAACTATAATATTTTGATTAATTGTATGTTCCCTCAAGTAAATAGTCTCTCATCTAAAAATCCAGATTTTAAAAACTCAAAACTTTTTTTTTTTTTCTTCTAAAAGTGTTGGATGATTAAAATACAACAATATAGATTTTTTTTAAAAAAAATCAAATATATAGTGTATTCCTAAAGGATAATGTTATAGAATCTTTTAGCTATGCTACTCGAAAGGTTTGATTGAGCGCATAGTATATAAATACTAAAGGGAAAAAGACCTGCATTATACATTAAATATATTTTAATGTAACACAAATGTAAAATCTCCTTAAATTGGATATATTGTATCATTATAAAAATCAGATTTTTATGATGAGGTGCTCCTTTTTAAAAGCTATGAATGTTTGATTTTAAATGATGGTTTTGATTTTAAATTTAGAGTTTTCATTTTTCGTGTAATTTTCAGTAGATTACTCGTGGTAGAATGTGTGTTGCACGTTTTAACCCATTGAGCCCTTTTTCAAAGGAAAACAACATACTACTGAAAAGGGTGTGGTTTCTATAAGGTTGCAATGTTAAGCAATCCAGTTACAACTCCAAATAGTATCATAACATGTAATTTTGGTGAAAAAAAAGCATTAGGATTATCTCGAAATCTATTTTCATATCTAATTAAAAAAATTTAAACTCACAAATGGTTAAAATCAAGTAGATCAATAAAAGCTTGAAAATGGACGGTCAAAAATTTTAAACTCACAAATGGTTAAATCAAGTAGATCAATCAAAGCTTGAAAATGGACGGTCTAGAGAATGTATTGTAAGATGCACTATTTTTGGGACTCAATTTTTTTTTTTTCATATTCACACATCTTGATGTCAAAATGACCAATTAGAGGTTTTCTCAACATTAATACATCCTTTTTCGATGGATTTTTGAGGTGCATCTATAATTCTACATTTTAAGGCTGCAACCTTATATAAACTTTTTCCTTATTTAAATGTATATGACAACTTTTGAAAATATGGTAACTAAAAATTATTACTGATTTTCATATTTTTCACTTGTATTTTGTAATTTTCCTAAAAATATCCCCCATTCAAAACTTCTAAGGTCTTTTTTTTTTCTTGCTAGAAAATAGTTTCGGACTTGAAACTCCGAATTAATTGCTTTTGGTAATTGGGGTTGTTGGAGCTTCAAGTTGTACCACCCACTTGTATCGTCAACCAAACCAACCAAAAGAGCAGTGGGATCCTATGAGAGCACGTTATAGACTTAATTTCTCAAATACAATGCCTAATTAAGTAGGAAATACAAAATGATTTTTCTCGAAAATAATATTCTAGAATTCAAACGTGGATCTTAAAATTTTAAATAAAAAATATATTTTAGTTGAGGAAGCAAAGTATACAATGTGTGCACTGAGGAGCACTATGTAAAAAAATATATTAAAAATATGAAGTGTGTTCACTTGATGAGGTGTCCACCCTTTTGATTTCTGTTTGTGTTGACTTTTTTGCTACATGGTGCTCATACAGGCACACAATGTATTTGTTCTCGAGTAAAATTTAATTTTTATTAAAAATTTTGTGATCCAATTTGGAGTACAAGATAATTGTTTAAAAAAGGCTTAGGTTTTCAGCTTAAACATGCAATTTATTTGCGAGACTAGGTTCACAATGTGTTCGCGTAGCATCACAATATATTTCTCTTAATTTAACTGAAAACCATAAATGGGCAATTCAAAAACTTGAATTTCCTAGCCACCAAGTTCCCAAAAAACTTAGTTTAGATACTCTAAGCTAGCAACAACCATTTCATCGGACATGCATATTATTTCTTTTCCAATAGATTTATTTCATTAATGGAAATTGTTTGATGTAGCGAGTAATAGGTTCTGGTTGTTCGCCCTTCAAATATTCTTATTTAGGTAGTTCATGCCATCTATAAATAGTATTTTGATCTAAGACTTCAATTGTTCTATGTTTCAGCGGTAGCATATTGTTTTGTGGAGCTAAGGTCTAAAATATGGAATAAACAAGTGTTTCCACGACTCTACCACCTAGGCATTTCCACTTAATCCCTATTTCATGGCCACATATCTTTTATCTCTGGCCAACGAATGGGAAATCTTTCTGTTACATGAATCAAATGTTGCATTTCATCCAGGAAAAGCCATCTCTTTCTCAACAATGTCTTTGTCATTTGATCCAATAGCATTCCGTTAGATAGGAATAGATTTGATAAATATCTATAACTCTCGGATGGCGTATTAAAACGGAAAGATACATTGGATAATGAACTATTGGTGCTAAGCCATCTTTGGCGATGAATCAACAATTTGAAGTGCTTTTTTGGGGTATTCTTGTTCTACCAGTATTCCTATATGGACATAGGAGAATGTGTTTGGGAAGTAAAAAGCTCCTTTGACATCTCTTCATCTACAAAGAGTTCTCGATGTGCAAACACGGAGACACAAAAGAAAAAAGAAAGAAAAAATTGCTTTGCAAACCTCCCTAAACGTACAATGGAATGTCTCATTTAAGTTTATCAAATTTTGGTGACGAGGCTATTTCTAGGGGTGGCAATGGGTCTGGTCTAGCTGGACCGGACCCAGACCCGATTGTATTCGGGTCCAGGTTTTGGATCCAGACCCGATCCGTCAGTTCCAAAAGTCTGACCCATACCCGTACCTGTCGTGTCTGTGAGAAACTGTATTTCTGTATAATTAAGCCTTAAGCCCCATGAAGATGTATTGTTGAACTTATCAAAGATATGAACAAGAGCCTTAATTTATAGGGTTAAAGAGATATGTAGCACTATAGAAACTAATATATGTAATGAACCACCTTCCTAATATGGATACACATAAAAAGAATGAAATATTGTTCCTCAAGGTAAGTATAAGTTTCTATATTTCCACAGTGTCTCGAGTCTATCCCGTCGGGTCCTGGGGCTGGTAAGGTCCATTGCCTCCCTCACTATGAGCTTCCTTTTGTGTAGCTTACGATGGTGAACATGAGAGAACAAATTTTTGAGGGGTGGGCGATGAGAGAGAGAGAGAGAGCTATGTCTCCAAGAAACTGAAAGTGGGAGAATTGCAGAGAGGGAGGATGGCGATGGGGTTTAGCCGTTTGGGGAACTAGGGGAAGATAGAAAGTATTGAAATGATTTTAAAGGGGAGACTTTGGCCTTTGGGTTAAACTAAAATTCAGGTTCAGGCACCTGCCGGGTCGGGTATAGCAGGACCGATACGTGGACCCGAGACTATTCAGGTATCCTTTATTGGACCTGGACCGTACCCACGGGTATACCTGGCGGGTATCGGTCGTATCCGTGTCCATTGTCACCCCTAGCTATTTCTTTCCATTCACAATACACAAGTGAAAAATGAGCAGACTTGGAATTATTATTTTTTTGGTAAATCAGCCCAGATTTTCATTAATAAAGATAAAAAAAATACAAATTATAATTTTACATCCCCACAATAGGCATTTGTGCCAACTCACGAAGTAAAAGAAAGAAATTAAAATCTAGTGCTCCAAACAGTAGAGTCACACATTTATAAGTAACGAACTATTGTAACCATGTTTATCAAAGATATGGAACCAAAACCAATTTGAATTACTAACTATACCTAGGGACCACCAAAATAAGGGAGGGAGGAATATAAATTCTTAACCCAAAGGTAACCAACATGTCAACACTAATTCGAAAAGAAATTGTTGTTCCTACGATGGCGGCCCCAACGTAAAACTCCCCTACGATGGCGGCCCCAACGTAAAACTCCCCTACTGCTAAAAAAAATATTTTTCCTCGAATACAAACAACTCCATTCCATTTAAATCGGTCTAACAAACGAGACCCAAAGTTGGTCCCAAATTTCATTGCATGCATATCAAGTAAGAATTTAGATAAATTAGCGACGATACGTGCCTCAAACATAGTTTATGTATGCTAATAGGGAAAAATAGGAATTCTCATTTTATTACACAAAATATTTATATATTAGAAATTCTTTTCTCATAGATTATTCTTGTTATTTATTGAGCTAGATTGTCCATAATGATTAAGTTGCCTTTTAAAGTTGGGTGTGGTTTGTTTAAGGATGTATCCTTAAACTATCACAGCAAAGTGCACCTCTAAAATTTATCATAAAATGTAATTTTGATGTCAAATTTTTTTAGGATGGCCTGAGAATATATTTTTATTTTTAATTATAAAATTTTAAACTCTAAAACTGGTTCAAATCAAGTATATCTATTAACACATGAAAATATTGGAAACAGACGGTCTGGATAATGTGTTGCAAGATGCACTATTTTTGGGATTCGAAATCTCTTTTCCCCTCCCCCACCCCCCCCCCCCATTTCTACATATCTCGATGTCGAGATGATCAATTAGAGGGTTTTTCAATATCAAAACAATTTTTTCGATGGATTACTGAGGTGTTCCTTAATTCTATAGTTAACGTTGCAACCTTATACAAACGTTTTTATTTAAAGTCTAATGTTGGTTTAATACTCTTTTTTATAGGTGGAAAGTAAGCAGTTCAACAATAATAAAGCTAGAAAAGAAAATTTTTTAAAAAATAATAATAGAGAAAAATAATTGATCTCCAAAACAATGCCAAATTAGAATCTCATGAAGTTAAGAAAAAGAAATATTAGAACGTATTTACATTAGGGCGTACAAAGAAGATCAAAGCAACTGATCCGGGGTTGGGTGGGAATAGCAAAGGTCCTGTCATACCGTACGGACGCGTGCTTTCTTTTTTTTCCAGGGATGGGCCAGAATGGTCCCTATGGTTCAAGTTGATGGGTTTCTAGGAATTTCAGGATTTTAGGAATTAAGGAAAGTAGCCAATTTCCATTTGAGTGTGTCTGCAACTTCACCCTTTATGTTATTATTGGTAAAAAACTAAAATATTTTATGGTATTCTTCATAGTCCCCATATGGGATTAAAAATAGTTCTCGTAATTGTAAATCTAATTGAATTATAAAAGCTATAGGTACTCTTATCCATAAAACGTTAGACTATACATCTTAATTAGCCAATTGCACTTATAATATCACCTCGCAAATTGTAATTCAAAATAGATTCATAATTAAAATGGTTATTATTTCTTTATAGTTATGAATATCAAATTTTTATACTCATGAGTATAAAAAATTTTATACTCATAATGACACACTAAATCTTATGATATTATATGTAAGGCATCTTGAGTAAAAATAGCTTCAGTATCACATGTTTTGTTGAAATATAAATTTAAACTTACATTTGTAAAACCCAAATACAACTAACTATAAATGATTGTGCAAATGGCTTGGATAAATGGTTATGCACCTACATAGTTAAATTTATGAATTTAATAAGATATAAAAACTAAGCTTATAGTTTTTAAAAAACACTTATACAATTTTCAACCAACTATTTATGAATGAAAACTCCAACCAATTTTGAAAATCATTCTCAAAAAAAAAAAAAATTGAAAATATTATTTTTGACTGAAAAATTCAACCAAATTTTGTTGTAAAATGTAATTTACATATACTAAAACCACAATATAGGTGGAATATATAGAGCATTCATTCGAATGAAATCGCTAAGGATTGTTAGGGTGATACAATGTGAGTTTATGGCAGTTAACTTCCCATTTTAAAGCGGTAGAAATTTGATATTTTCAGTTATACAGCAGTTAGAAAGGATTCCACCATAAACATTTAAAATTATGTGGTATGACTCTATTATATGTATTAACACTACTAAAAATTTTGGATAATTTTCTTTTCCATCTCAGACAATTATTTTTTCTAGGCACCTGTATAAAAAAAAACGTATTGTACAAACCATATTGTAGTAATCAGAAACATGATCACATAGTTCATTGACATGCCATCGATGGGTTCGACAGTGATGAAGATTAGTGGTTTTTGCCATCCATTCAACGAACTAAATTTTACGTCGTATTCATCCTCTTACCTTTAACCAACTTTCTCATCATTATCAACATCATTAAAACCTTTTTTCTAACTATTTAGGATTGGTTACATGAACCATGGTATGCCATTCTACTATATTAGGGGCCGACACTCAATTAGGTCATAAGTCTACATATATTTTTCTCATTACTTCCAACTATAACATTTTGGGCATACCTTGCTCTTGTTTAGCTTTCCACTAAAATCAACTGACACCTCCTAATAGGTGCTGTACTGAGCTTGTGTTGTACATGGACAACCCATCTAAGTGTGTTTTTTCTCATCTTCTCACATTTTGGATCCATATTTAAGTTCTCCTGAATGTATTCATTTTGAATTGTATTTCTTCTTGTCTTGCTACTTTTTTATCTCAACATCCTCATCTTAGCTATTCTAATCTATCTTAAAATGATTTTTAGTTGTAAAAACTTGTTTATTCGAAATGGCATTATCAACATTAACCCTCATGTATGACTTAATAAATCTTCTTTTAATTTAAAATTATTTTTAATCACATAAGGTCGTGCATGCTTTCAATCATTTATCTAGCATTTTTGGTGATCAATTTAGCAGGTAAACCCAAAAATAAAAAAATTACTATTAAAAAGCAGGTGGGCCAAAAGCATTTCAGCAATAAAAGTTAAACTTTGAATTTCAAAGTCGTAAGCATTTATAGTATCATATTACAAATAGAATTATAAAATGTTAATTTTTAAGAGTTTATACAATTTGTGTGATTTATAGTAAAATAATAATTAAGATATATGTAATAGGAAAGTATATATTGTATGCCTAGTTAATATATAAGGTATATATTGTAATTTGAATATTTAGTAATGGTAGATACAATATCTTGTATTTATGGTAAGTCTAGGTATTGTATAGGAAATTGTAATTTATTTCTATACTTTTTTCATATGTAATTTGTCTATAAAAGACTAGTATGTATATGTTTTTACAATAAAAAAATATATAGACTAGTCTGTATATTCATATGATTAATGGACATTGAGTATCTTCAGAGAAACCTAAGACTCTTCTTATTAGAGCAAGATTCATCTTAATTGTGTCTAATCCGTGTCCCTGCAGAATTGTCGCCGATTTTAAAAGCGAGTATATTGCTCACCCACTTTGTGCAACTTCTGTCGAGTCGTGTTTCGACTATCTGATCTGTCTCTTTGCCAACTCATTTTCGACTCTCTAATTTATTCTTTCTCAATAATTTCTCATATCCATCATCTCTCTGGGATTGTCTGCAATTTCTGCACAAGGAGCTGATAAAATTGGAGTTGAGAAGGATTCGTGCGACCAGAATGTCACTATCAATTATAAAAGTTCAAATAATTATACGTATTATATATACAAATTAATAAATATGTAACTTATATGTAAAATATATTATTTAAAAAAATCGGGTTGAATCCAGATCGGATCCACCTATATCCAGATCCAACCCGAATTACTAATCAGATCTAGATTTTGGATCCAAATCTAAATTTCGGATCCAAATATAGGATCCTTACACAGATCCGTATAGGATTCTAATTTCGGGTTTTGGGTCCGGACCGGGTAAATTCTCAGCCCTGTAGAGAGATATACCACTTGGATATGTGATCAGTCTATATGTTATGTCCCACTCCCTCTTCATTGCCATCCATCCAATGATAGCATGGTCAAAAACACTGAAGGCCATGAAGAGTTATGGCATTAGGCACCCTACCAGTGGCAACACAGTTTGATTCAATGCTCACTCTCAATTTTAATTGGTTATTGTTTACAAAAAATTAAGCGGTTTTGAAGGCTCTACGCCTTAACACCTTCAAGAAGCAAGCCCAAGCTTAATACTATTAGCTTTAAATGAATCTAAGTAGTGTTTGAATCGGACCAACTTAAGCAATGTTTAAAGATCTGCCTAATTTTGTGTGCTTGATCAACATACAAGATTACTAAAGTTGTCTCTATGTTTATCAATGAGTTAGGATTGTTTTCGATTGCCTGCGATTATATTTCTTGCTCGTTGGCAACAAACTACTGTTGAGCATTAACAGGGGTTATGAAATATAGTCCGAGTTTTGGCTACACGGTTAGTCAACCGCTTCCGATTACTATGTACTTTCGATTCAACATTGATTTTGATACTTGTCAACTTTTCACTTGTCCCCCACCTGCATCACTATAGCTAAAATAGATGAACAATGAGATTCAAATATTAAATCCCATTTTTCAATTGGAAATATAGATTTTTGAATCAAAGAGTCAGAGCTTTGCATCTGGGAGTTTTGGACATGGATATCTAAAAAGAAACACCATTTTGTCAATTATTTCTGTACCCTTTGTCATAAGGCTTGTTTCTTTATTCTTCAATCAATCTTGCCCTAATGATTCTCAGTAAAAGTAATCCAGCTCTTGCCTTTGTACTCCTTAAAGGTCTCAAGATTGTGGAACTTCGAGAATTTTTGCATCATTGCTGTATTGTGTCAAGGGCATTTAACCCCTTGAAGATAGTGGGAGCATCCTTTGGCTTTGTGTCTAATTGAAACTCTGTTAGAACTCTTTTAGAAAACTTAGAACTCTCACAGTTTTGCCTTTTTGCGTAGAAAGGACGTTAGTGCAACTCCTGTGTTCACTTGAAGTGTTTTTCGCCTTGGTAATAACTTCCTTTAAGCTTCATATTATTTGGCTAGCTAAGGCTCAGAGGGCAAACTGGGACCACAATTTAGAGAATATTGTAGAATTTGAAATAAGAGAAATAGTGACGACAGAGAGAGAAAAATATCAACACAAGATATACGTGGTTCGGCAATGGCCTATATCCACCTAGAGTAAACCAGTATCACATTCATAGGGATTACTTTGGTTTATTAGAGATTTATAGAGTTACAACTCTTGCCTTTTAGGAAACAAATCTCGTAATCTCACAAAATAAAGGCAAATAGGAAACTTAATTATTTGCTTACTCTAACTATCAACACTCCCCCTCAAGTTGGTGTGTAGATATCAATAGAGCCCAACTTGGAGAGTATCTGATGGAATTTTGTTTTTGCAATAACTTTGGTAAACATATCAACAAGTTGGTCTTCACTTCGAACATAATGAGTACTAATAATTGTTTACTAAACTTTTTATCTCACAAAGTAACAATCAACTTCTTTATGCTTAGTTCTTTCATGAAAAAACGGATTTGAGGCTAGATGCATAACTGCTTGATTATCACATAACATCTCTATTGGATTGACCATTGCAAATCCCACATTTCGAAGTATGTATTTTAACCACATCAATTCACTTGTAGTTGAAACCATAGCTCTATATTCGATTTCTGCACTAGATCAAGCAACTAAATTTTGTTTTTTATTTTTTCAAGTAACTAAGTTTCGTCCGACCAATATACAATAGCCTGTAGTGGTCTTTCTGTCAATTAGACTACATGCCCAGTTAGCATCAGAATAACCAATAATATTAGTGTGACCATTCGGTTTCATCCAAACACCTCTGTCGGGTGACGATTTAAGATATCTGAGAATCCTATCGACAACCTCCATATGACATGATCTAGGAGCATACATATTGACTCACAAGACTAACCGCATATATTATATATGGTCGTGTCATAGTCAAATAAATCAATCTGCCCACAAGTCTCTAAAAGCAGCCCACATCTTCAAGTGGTTTTTCATTTATTGAATTAAACTTGCAATTAATATCAACAGGAGTGTCAAGTAGTTTGACTCCCAGTTTCTCAGTTTTTTCAACGAATCTTTTACATATTTTTTTTGAGAAATGAAGAGTCCCTTTTTTTAAGGTGCTACTTCAATGTCGAGAAAATATTTTAATTGACTAAGGTCCTTGATGTCGAATTTCTTATAAAGATAATTTTTAAGTTTCATGATTCCTTCTTTATTATTATTTATAACGATAATATTATCAACATAAATGAGTACAATTGTTATACCTGAAGTTCCCATTTTTATGAACATTGAAGAATCAGTTGAACTTCTAAGAAACGTGACACTCATCAAAGCTAAGATGAGTTTGACATACCATGTGCGAGGTGATTGTTTAAGTCCATATAAGGCTTTCTTTAATTTACATACAAGGCATTTCTTCTTTTCTTTAGAATGACCTGGAGATAGATTCATATATACTTCTTCTTCAAGAAGGCATTTTTAACATCCATATGATGCTAAGACCACCCACAATTAACTGCGACAGATAAAATGTCACGAATATTATTCATCTTGGCAACTGGTGTAAAAGTCTCTTTCTAGTCTATTTCATAAGTTTGGATAAATCTTTTGGGCACCAACCTGGCTTTATATTTCTCAACAGATATATCACTATTATATTTGATTTTATAAACACATCTACATCCAACTACTTTTTGTACTTTAGGTAGCTTGACAATGTCATAAGTATGGTTTGTCAAGTACTTGAAGTTCCTCTTTCATAACTTTCCTCCACACAGATTGAGAAATAACATTTTGAAAATTGGTTGGCTCAAAATTATTAAAAATAGAACTAAAAAAAACAAAATAGTCAGGAGAGATATTTTTATAGCAAGTATGATTTTGAACAGTATAAGAAACTGTATGGTAAGTATAAAAATCTTGAAGTCTAGAGGAAAGTTGAGAGATACGAGAAGACCTACGCAAGGGGAGATAAGGTGGAGCGACGACTACAATAGAGTCTTCTTCTTCTAAACCAGTTTACCGAGTCTCAAATGTTTCTTCAGATTCGGCTTGATCATTATGACTTGTTTCAGGTGTATTGAACACATCACTGATACTAATATTAGGCAATGACAAACGACTTCTTAAACACTCCCTCAGAGTCTTATTTTCCAGACCACTCTCCAATGTGTCATAGAAATAGGATTATGTTTCAACAAATTGAACATCTATGGAAATATGCATTTTTCTAGTTGTGTGATCATAACATTTGCATCCTTTTTTAATAGAAGAGTATCCTCGAATGATTCATCTACTGGAATGTTAATCAAGTTTATCCCGATTGTGTCCAACCACATGAACCTAAGACACGCATCCAAATACTCACAAATTGGACAAATCAATTTTTCTATTTTTAAAAAATTCAAGGGGATATTTATCTTTAAGAATTTTACTTGTAAGTTTGTTAATCAAATAACAAGCAGTTAAAATAGCTTCAGACCACTAAATGTTTAGAACATGCATCTGCAACATCAAAGATCTTATAGCTTCCAAAAGGTATCTATTTTTGCTTTCAACAACTCCCTTATGTTAAGGTGTTTCAACACATGATATTTGGTGTATAATACCAAGATTCAATAAATGATCAGAAAAGCTTTGTTCCCATACTCTATGTCATTATCCGTTCGCAAAATTCTAACCCTGCCATTATATTGAGTGGAAATCAATTTGAAAAACTCTTTGAACACAAGTAAAACTTATGTTTTTTATTTCAATAAATATACCCAAGTAGCACGAGAGCAATCATAAATAAAAGTAACAAAATTTTTAAAGTCAGTATAGGAATCAACTGGGCTGGTCCCCACACACCAAAATGTATGAAATAAAAAGGTTAATTTGAAATATGCATAGAATATTGAAAATGAAGTCTTTGTTTGTTTTAAAAATTTGCAAACTTCACAAGAATGAGAGTTTAAAGATAGAGAGAGCATTAAGATTTTCAAAACTTTATCTGAAAGGTATCCAAATATCCAATACTACAATGTGTTAATGTCAAAATTATCTTGATTGGCACTCAAAACGTTATTCTCTTGATTGAATACCCATGAGACAATATTCCTTCACCAATCTTCCTCCCCACGGCCTGATCTTGGAAAATCACAGAGCTGGGAGAAAAAATAACATTGCAATTCATGCTTTGAGTAATTTTACTGACAAACACCAAGTTATAGGAAAATGATGGCATAAAAAGAACTTCAGAATTTTGTGATTTAAAGAAGAACTTGGTATTACCAATACTATGGACAGGAATCAAAGAATCATTAGCAATAGACATGGTTCATATTTTTATTATTTTTGAGGTTAGATATATACTATACGTTACTAGTCATATGATCTATGGCCCATGAGTCTATTATCTAAGGAAAATTGTCACATGAAGACATGAGAGCATAGTGGTTACTTGTGTCCGGGAATAAAGAAGAAGAATCTTGCGTGGCAGAAAAACCATTATTGTTACTTGATTGCTGATAATGATCACAGTTGCCGTGACGAGTTTGAGTGGCTGCAGTTTGAGCGGTAGATCTGTTTACTATCTTATTACTACTATTTTGAGGCATTTTTGTTTCATATTTCTCATTATTGACAACCAGTGAAAATTTATCAACACTTAAATCAAGATTTACGATTTTTTTACTACTCATGTTTCTAAGTTTAGATTTTTCAAAAAGAGAACGAGAAACAACTTTTGACTAAGTAAGATAATTAAGTCTATTCAAAAGACTAATAGTAAATTTCATGATGGAGTAATTTTCTGAGTCTATCATAATAAAGAAATAACAAGAACTGTAAGACTGACCTGATCAACGTAAGGGCAATTAAAAAATAGAAGGCACCTCAATAAAAAAGGGATGCAGTTGGCATACAGATGCATCCGTATCTATAGAGGTAAGTTGTGCCTTCAAATTTTATCATGGTATATAATTTTGATATAAAATGTTCTTAGGATTATCTCAAAATCTATTTTTATATGTAATTATAAAATTTTAAATTTTAAAAATGGTTAAAATCAAGTAGATCTATAAACAAATTAAAATATTGAAAATGGACGGTGTAGATAATATATAGTAAACTGCACTATTTCTGAGACTTACAATTTATTTTTTATGGTCATACATCTCGATGTCGAGCTGATC
The DNA here is from genome assembly GCF_000471905.2 of Amborella trichopoda. Next base: position 2,719,918 of record NW_006499905.1, on the reverse strand, counting down.
AATCAAAGGGTTTTTTAACATTAAAAATATTTTTTCTGATAGTTTTTTGAGGTGCATCCGTAGCTCTACATTATAAGGTCGCAACCAGTGGTTTAAAAAGCGAATCGAGCATATCATAAACCCATCCGGATCGGCGAATCGGCGACCCGGATCGAGAATCGATTGAATCAATCGGGTTAAGCTTTCAAAAAATTCCAGAAAAAATATGAAAATTCGTTATAAATATTATCTTCTAGGAATCCAATAAGAAATGAGGGTACTACATTATTAACTTTCATTTTTTTCATCAATTTGTGAATATTGAGATGTTGTTTTCCTGTATAAACTAATGTTAGCTATTAAATTTGCATCACATAAAAGAAAAATCATAGAATTATCATGGATAAAATATATAATTATACATAGACTATTATAAAGAGTAGACTAATCAATGAAAGAATGGCCATTAAAATCTCGTTTTGGTGAAAACCCTAATCCGCTAAAAAAACCCAAATTATTACAGCCTAACTAACTATAATCCAAAATTATTACAATCTAACTAATTATAATATTATATACTGAAATTATAATTATTAGTTTACATTTTATAATTATTTTATTAGATAAATAATAATAAATTAAAAATATTTTATAATATTATCTAATTTAAAATATATTATTGACAACTGTAAGAAAAATAGTACATTACATTATTTATAATATAAAAATTAATAAATAAAATAAAAGATTTGGTTATCAATGTAAAAATTAATAAAATGCATACAAATTTTCAAAATAATACTTCAATTTTTCAAAAATTTAATTTTTTAAGTTTCTATAATAAATTTAGTGAAAGGGATTGTTAGTAGAAAGAGGGAGATTTCAAATAGAATAAACTTTGTATTTTTTTATTTTCTTATGCCTTTCATATTATTTACTAAAATAATTATACCACTATATACAACAAAAATGAACTGCTATACAAAAAAATTAAGTTTTTTATTTTTTATTTTTTAATGCCTTTTATATTATTTACAAAAATATTTATACCACTATATACAATAAAAATGTAACGCCCAAGGCGATTCGACCTTGGGACATCAAAGGAAATAACAGAGGTCATAACCATCACGTTGTCTCACCACCTGTGATTATAAGTTGCTGATTAATAGAATATATTGACATTTCGTTTTCATTTAATGATGTTTGGGAATTATTCCACATCGAAAGATGGATATTCAACTTTGCTATATAAATACCTATGTAATATGAAATAAGGTATACGCGTAGAAACATTGGGGCAACCTCACACGTGATATGTGGCGCGTGATTTTGTCGCGCGTGTCCATGTCGGAGTGGTGAAGTCTGCACGTGTCTGTGTAGAATCGCGCGTGTCCGTGTCAGAGTGGTGAAGTCTGCACGTGCCTGTGTAGAATCGGAGTGGTGACGGCAGAACCGTCGGTTGATGATGTCATCGGGCGGTTTACTGTTTAAAACTGTCCGGTTCTCTCTAAACATGGGCGGTTCCCGTTTTATGTGTGGAATCGGCTCGTTCTGTGGCGATTCCCAAGTCGAGTCGGACTCGCCCTGCTCGACTCGGCGGTTTTTTAAACCTTGGTTGTAACCTTATATAAACTTTTTCCATCAAAAAGATCGAAGATCCCACTGAGAATTAACTTTTCTCTCTTTCTCTCTCGAGAAAGCACCAGTGTGCATGTAGCTTCCCCACAAGAAAATACCCAAAAAAAACCTTTTTCACGCCGATTAAGTTTGAAAAGATGGATGTTGTACCCAGTGTTTTAAAAAATGCCGAGTCGTACTGGACTCGTCCGGTTCGACTCGGGAATTGGCACAGTCCGTGCCCGTTCTGGTATTTTACACGGAATCGCCCGATTCCAGAGAGAACCGGGCCATTCTGTACAGTGAATCATCGATTCACTGTACCTAATCGGCGAGCCCCGTGAAGAACACGGGCTGCACAGTGGTCTTCATGGGTTTCTTCAAATTTTTTCTTTTTTTTATCATTTTTTTTCTCTTTTTTTTATCATTTTTCTTCTTTTTTTGCCATGTGATCGAATATTCAGGCTTTATGCAGCTTTTTTCAGCCTTTTCATGCATTAAATGGTGGAAAAATTTCAATTTTTTGGACAATGAAAGTTGCGGGTTTTATGGTTTCCTCTTTTCGTTTTGTTTCATGCCAAATAGGGCATGAATATGTGAAAAGTTTGAGACATATTGATCGTAAATGTGTTCATTAGAAATTTTGTTACAAATTTGTGATTATCTTTCAGAAAAACATATTAATTTGGAGATTGAAGCCACGGGTTCACGAAACCAGGTAAGAACTTTGTGTTTTTTTTTTTTTTCGCCATTTGATCAATTTCAGCTTATATTTTGAAATAATCAGTTAAATTTGTAGGGTTTTAAATCTTTGTCGTGTCGTTTATCATTTACCATATTCAACTTTATTTAATTTACTCAATTACAGCCTGAGGTTTTAGAAGAACACAGTGATGTCTGTGAAAAAAAAAATCTTCTGTTTTTTTTTTTTTCCGCCTTTCGATCTATTGTTCACGATATATTACAAATAATGTGTTAGATTTCTAGGGTTTGAATCGTTATAGTCTTGTTTATAATCAGATGTATTCAATTTGATCTGATTATTCAATTTGAGCTTCATTTCTTAGATTCAATTACTGTTGTCTATGAAGAACTGCGTTTTTTTGTTTTTTGCTCAACTTAATCAATTTGATTTGATTTATTGATGATAATGTGTTCATAATTTAGGGTTTTGATTCCTTATAGTGTTGTTGTTTATCAAAACATGTACTCAATTGGATATAATTTATTCGTTTGGAGGTGGAGTTTTGAGTTGAAATGACCGTTATAAGGTGGCTCTGTGAAGAACAACTTTTTTTTTTTTCTTGTAATCCATGATCTAATTTTTTGAAAATTTGTGATTTTCCAAAAAAATGTGAAAATCATGACAAGGTTTTGATTATCATGAGGTATTAAACCATATTTTTAATTTTTATTGTTTGAGTTTGTTGTACTTTTTTTTTTTTTTTTATCCATGATCGAATTTTTTGAAAAATGATGATTTTCCTAAAAGATGTGAAAATAGTGACCAGGTTTTGATTATCATGAGGTATTAAACCATATTTTTAATTTTTATTGTTAAAGTTTTTGTTGAAAAAATTGTATGTTGATAGATTATTTATGCAAAAAAGTGCATGTTATTATATTTTTAATGCAAATCTATATTTTTTTAATTTGTTGTTAATGCATTTTTTAGTTGGAATGACTGTTATTAGGTGGCTCTGTGAAGAATTGTTTTTATTTGCTTTTTTTCTTAATATATGATCGATTTTTTTTGAAAAATCGTGATTTTTCGAAAAGATGTCAAAATAGTGACCAGATTTTGATTATCATGAGGTATTAAACCATATTTTAAATTTTTATTGTTGAAGTTTTTGTTGAAAAAATTGTATGTTGATAGATTATTTATTCAAAAAAATGCATGTTATTATTTTTTTAATTTGTTGTTAATGCATTTTTGAGTTGGAATGACTGATGTTAGGTGGATTTGTGAAGACTTGTTCTTATTTTTATTTTTTTTAATACATGATCAATTTTTTTTGAGAAATCGTGATTTTCTGAAAAGATGTGAAAATAGTGACCAGGTTTTGATTATAATGAGGTATTAAACCATATTTTTAATTTTTATTGTTAAAGTTTTTGTTGAAAAAATTGTATGTTGATAGATTATTTATGCAAAAAATGCATGTTAATATATTTTTAATACAAAACTGTATTGTTTTAATTTGTTGTTAATGCATTTTTGAGTTTGAATGACCGATGTTAGGTGGCTCTGTGAAGAATTTTTTTTTTTTGTTTTAGTACATGATCGATTTTTTAAAAAAAATCATGATTTTCGAAAAGATGTGAAAATAGTGACCACGTTTTGATTATTATGAGGTATTAAACCATATTTTTAATTTTTATTGTTGAAGTTTTTGTTGAAAAAATTGCGTGTTGATAGAATATTTATGCAAAAACATAGATGTTATTATATTTCTAATGCAAAACTGTATTATATTTTTAATGTAGTTTTGCATTAAAAATGTACTTTGAATTTTTAAAATTTTGAACGCAAAAAATACATGTTGTTAAATTGTATTATCGTGAGAAATTGAAGTGAATATCATTGTAAAAAAATCGTGTCATGTATGACAATTATATTATCTTGCATTTTTTCAATTTTATTGTTGAATGTTTAATGCAAAAAATGTATGTTCTTGATAATTGAGTTGTAGCCATGTTTGGAGCTTGCATTTTTTATTATATTATCCTGTATGTTTGTAATTGATATGTACGAAAATATTATTGTCGATAGAAGTATTTTGCAATAACAAATAACAACAAATACAACTAAATGAACTATCCCGACATATTGTCACTAATATCGATGATTCGTTTTTAGATCGAATCAATGAATTGTCAAACGAACTCAATCAATGGCACCAGCATGACCAAGAAGAAAAACGACGTCGTCTGTAATTTTATTTTTAGATCGTATGTTACTAATTATATGCTTTATTGTAGTCCATGTATGTTGATATACTTATTCCATGATAAATCTATGTTTATCCTTTTGTGTAATGTAAATTAAATGGTAAATACTAATTCATGCAGGGAAAGAACATATCAATATTCACATATTCATGCAAAGAAATGAAATTTCTTAATGGAGTACCCTCATTTCTTATTGAATTCCTAAAAAACAACATTTATAATGAGTTTTAATAATTTTTTCGGAGTTTTTGAAGCTTTAATCCGACTGATTCAGCCGATTCCTGATTCGGATCGTCGATTCACCGATCCGGATCGGTTTTTGAGGTGCCCGATCGGTGACCCAGATCGGGCACCTCAAAAACTGATACGGATAGGGAATCGACTGAATCGATGGGATTAAAGCTTCAAAAAAATTCGAAAAAATTATTAAAATTCATTATAAATGTTGTTTTTTAGGAATCCAATAAGAAATGAGGGTACTACATTATTAACTTTCATTTTCTTCATCAATTGTGAATATTGAGATGCTCTTTCCCTGTATAAACTTAAGTATTAAATTTGCATCACATAAAAGAAAAATCATAGAATTATCATGGATAAAATATATAATTATACATGGACTATAATAAAGAGTAGACTAAATCAATGAAAGAATGACCATTAAAATCTCGTTGTGGCAAAAAACCCTCATCCGCTAAACAAACCCAAATTATTACATCCTAACTAACTATGATCCAAAATTATTACAACCTAACTAATTATAATATTATATACTGAAATTATAATTATTAGTTTACATTTTATAATTATTTTATTAGATAAATAATAACAAATTAAAAATATTTTATAGTATTATTTAATTTAAAATGTATTATTGACAACTGTAAGAAGAATAGTACATTACATGATTTATAATGTAAAAATTAATAAATAAAATAAAAGATTTGGTTATCAATGTAAAAATTAATAAAATGCATACAAATTTTGAAAATAACACTTTAATTTATTATATGCCCAAAGGGGAACAAAAATTAGCCCAAGAAGGGATAAACTACTATATGGTAGGATTCGAACTTGATAAGTCAAAGCAAATAACATTAGTGATAACCATCATGCCT
>NW_006499905.1:2690369-2714226 GCF_000471905.2 Amborella trichopoda | reverse complement strand
AAATATGCTATATAAATAACTATGTAATTGAAAGGTAAACACAAATGTGAAAATACTAAGGCATCCATGCATATGCACACGTGCATGTGCGTGTCGCATCGGGATTATTGAAAAAGAGGGAGTATTACGTGGTGATTCCGCTTGGAGTGGAGTAGGAGGAGAAGAGACATCAAGCGCCGAGGTCCATTGCTCCTCTGTAGATTCAGGTCAAATTTCCGTTCAAAAAAGCTTGTCAGAACGCGAATGCGATCCCAAATCTGGCCAAAAGACCCAAATCTGGCCAAAAGACATCTTGGATCAGGAATTATGGTATCTTTCCCATAATCAATCCTAGAAAGATAAAGTTGAGATTTCTTAGTAGTGTTAACCGTCTCTCTCTCTTTAAAAATGGTTTGATTTTCACAAAGGTTTGATCTGAAAATTAGCGAATCTAAAAATTTGTAGACAGAGAAGGGGGAGCGGCTATCAAACCCTGTAAATTTTTTGGCGTGATCTAGCTTTGGTGTATTTTTTTTTATATGTATTTAAGTAGGTTTGATATGGTTGATTTTTTTATATGTATTTATCCGATTTTTTTACTCTGATTTTTTTAGCCTAGCTCGATATATTGGCAATATCTTTACATGAAGTATTGTTGCCAATCCGTATTTTTTATCTAATTTTTTCATCCGACTTTTTAAAATAAAAACGAATTTTTTCCCATTTTAAAGTAAGCCTATTTATTGAAAGTCTCCGATTTGCTAAGTAGGACATGTTTACAGCATATTTTTCCTCCTCTGCAAGGCTTCGGCCCTCTACACTTACTGCAAGTTTCTTAATTTTGTTACTTGCCAAATAGCATATAGTACACTTATTGCAAGTTCCTTAATTTTGTTACTTGCCAAATCGCATATAGTAAGAGAAACGTCCCACTATAAGAAAAACAAATCGCACCATGGAAAGTGTAACAAGACCTTCCCATAAAGTGGCAATGTTAATCGAATGCAACTACTGTCGGAACAAAGAACGAGGCAAGTCGAAGATCGGAAGAAAATTACCGTGCGGAACTTTTTGTCGGCTGCCTATAGATGGTTAGCTGGCAATGGCATACATCCACGAAAGATAAATCAGTATCTTATTCATAAAGATTATTCTGATTTATTAGATATTTACATAATTACAACCCTTATTTTAAAAAAACAAATCTCATAACAATTATAATCCCATAAAATAGAAAAAAATAAAAAACCCGATTATTTGGCTACTATATCTATTAACAAATATCATGTCCATAAAAGTGCACTAACAAGACTACATAGCACCCTTCTTGAGGATCAACATATAAAATAAGAAGAAAGTCAGAGTTTGAGAGTCTTTGTGATCCTTTTCCATGGTTAACTTAGTACTCTCAGTTCTGGATTGAACACAAATTTGAATAGTTTTGCACTCGTTTAGTGGCGCTTAGTACTCCATTAGTGGCAAATCAAGCGTCAATAGTTTTGCCCTGACGTCAAGCCAGTCATATTTTCGAAGTAAAATAATTTTTCTTGGGGTAAGTCAGGGAGGGAGAGGGCCTCTAACCGTTTTTTATTAATAGAAGATAAAAATAAATAAAAATTTTGAAGCAAAATATTTTTTGGGTAAGTATTTCGAAGTAATTAGACAATAAAGGATAACATTTCCCCCCTACGGTTTACAGCAATTCCTACCTTGATTAAGATAGTTTTAAGAAGGTTTACTCTATAGCCCCTTGTTGAAGACTTTGAGGACCATAAAACCTACTATTACTTGGCACACTACGATAAAGCCCATGCCTAAACCACACCCCCCTTCTAAACTCTCAAATTTCAGAAAATCACATGTCCCTAGCATAAAAAATGTTATTGTTCCACAAAATGAACTTTTGAAATTCGTTTTATCATATACACCTCCAATCTCAACTATTCATGCCTTGCAAAATAGGTTTGTTAACGGGCTCGAGATGGCCCACAGGTTTCAGGATGCGCCCAGTTTCACCGTGCATCATTAGGTCCGCAGGCTGGGCCGTGCCAGCTATAAATTTTTATGGGCTGGGCCTCGGCCAGCACTAGCCCATCCCGAAATTTTTTAAAGTACATACTACATATATTGTGTATTTTTTTCTTTTTATGTTCATGTTTATATAGGGCTTGACTTGCTTTTTTTGGATCTGGCAAACTAAATTTTCGAGTCTAAACAGACCCTATACTATTATTATGCACTGGGTTGGGGGTAAGGATGAGCCAGCTGCAATTATATTTTGGAATTGTTTATAAAGAGGTCATTTATCTTTTGTACATGGAGACCACGATCATTCTAGTCCCTTAAATTTCAAAATGGGTGACTGTAAGAGTATCATTGAATAGACACAAAGTTTCCAACAAAAAAAATTCTCACTTTAAGACTCACCCTAAGCCATCCAATTTGATATCTAATGAATGAGAATGATTGTGACTTTCATGTACAAAAGATAAATAGTCTCTTTGTATACAATCCCTTATACAGGGGTGGCAACCGATTCGTATAGGCCTGATGACCCAATGGGTCGACCCGATTCGGGTTCGGGTCCAAGTTTTAGACCCTGTGGGTCGGGTCTGAATTCAAAACCTTGGAACGAAGTTGGATCAGGGTCGGGTATGTAACCAGGTCAACATAGACCCAACCCGAACAGCATACACGTGTATGATATTTTTTGAAATATTAAATATTTTGATAAATTTGCCCATATGTATGATGTACGTGTGTTTATGAAATATGTATTTTGAATATTTTGCAAGTATTTTTTGTTATGTTCAAGAATCGGACCCGAACTCGGTCAGGTCCGGGTTCAACTTTTGGAACTGATGGGTCGGGTCTGGGTCGAAAACCCTGAATCCAAGTTGAGCCTGAGTCCAGATCTAGGTCTAAGTCGACCAAGACTGGACCCAACCCATTGCGAACCCTACCCTTATATTTCCTACCAATATACTCCCTCTCTTTCTCTATATTTCACATTTTGTGACCTATTCTATGAAGTATTTGTCTCGAACCCTAGGCTCGAGTCCGAACCATACCTCTTTCTCTTTCTCTTTCTGTCTCTCTCTCCATATTTCACATTTTGTGACCTATTCTATGAAGTAGTTATCTCGAACCCTAAGCTCGAATCTGAACTATGGCAAACAGGAAATAAAAGACAAGTGATATGTCGGCATCCTTGATTATAACTGTTAACTAAAGTGACAATCCATCGCCAAAAGAAGCCGAGTCTTAAAAGAGTTCCCGCATAAACTGTTGTAGGTGAAGAACAAACAAGTCAAAGTGCAATTAATATATCTTTTATGTCACCAACAACTTCTTGTGCCAATTTGCAAAGCCTAATAAGGTTGATATTCATGTAATAAGTTAATGACGCCTTAAAAGTCCGGGTGGCAATGGGCCTCGATCTGACCTAGGACCCTATGGGTAGACTCGACCCTAGTCTGGATACGGGTCTAAAAATTGGACCCAGCAGGTCGCGTTCGGGTCCAAATCTTGGACCCAAACACTTTTAGGTCCAAGTTCGGATCCCACATTATATTTTCAGGTTTCAATTTATGAAATATATTTAAATATGGAAATATTTTAATTATTGGGCCGGGTCCAATCAGTTTCAGTTGGTACGGTCCAAACCCGACCCGACATGACATGGTCCCACCCCTAATCAAAAGGTTACTGTTGTGCAACATGTGAGATCATAATCGATTCCAAATATTAGGACACACTGATGTCATGAAATTGATTTTAAACAAAAATGCATGTGAGATAGAAAGGATGGGGAGGAAGAGTGAGGCGTTCTAACTTCTAAATAAGTTGTTTTGCAAAGAGAAAAACAGGGGCAGGATTTATGCCATTTTTTGAGAATATGAAAGGTTTGTATGTACTTGTTTGCTTTAGAGAGAGAGTTTTAAAATGTTATTGCTTTCTAAAAAGATAAAAAGACAGGGGCAGTCCCTTGAAATTCTAAGATCCTGTTTGTATGTATCGGTTATCGTTCATAATTTACTATTTTCAATAAAGTTAATTGTCATAATGAATTGTCTATTGGGCAAATTTTATTTGCTTCTCTTACAACATAAAAGTTCTATCATCCCCTTTATTCAACTCCCCATTCTGAATTTCTATCATCCCTTTTATCCAACTCTCCATTATAAATAGAGGGTTAAGATTGCTCCAAATTATAATGTCACGTCTCTATACTATTTTATTTTTAATTTTTTTTATATAAACTATTTTGACACCAAGTTTTGTATGCCCATTCCTCTATTAAACTCATACTAGCAACAAATATAAAAAATATATTTTCAATAAAGTAAAATGACCAAAGTACTCCTAAAAGTTTAGAGTGGTATTTTGATCATTATATTTTATCGAAATTTTTTTTTAATATTTTTTAAAAATTAGCCCCAATGATAAGATGACACGTACCAAATTTCATATCTATACAATTTGTATAAAAAAAAACTAAAAATAAAATACGTTGAGACATCAGGTCTAAGATCAAACGGTGAGTGGCTCTCTTGATCAAAATTTGACAGCTGGATGGTAGGGGAGGATAAAAGTTCTATATTATAGGGAAAGCATAGAAACCTTTCCCTTGTCTATTATTTGCCAGTGCCATCATATAACCGTTAACTACAAAACAATTGTTTCATGTGGGTTGGACCGTATTTCTACAATATCCGATCCAGAGGTATAAAGCATCCATCTTGAAGATCGATACAAATAGGTGGTCCATCTAAAAACTATTATAGTTAGCAATCAAATGTTTTATTAATATAATTATTATTCTTAATTTTTAAAATTTATTTATTTATTTTTTCATATTCATGATCGTCATGTTAAAGATTACATATTGTTTAAAAATTACAATCAAATTAAATTTAAAAAATATATTTATTGCCAAACTTGCATTTCTACAATATGCGGGCTGTCCACATGCTAACCGCGTCCATAATTATATAGGCAATTTCATATAAGTTTTTCTGTTTCAAAAATTGTTTTTACTTTATTCAAAGTACTACTTAAAATCATATACTTTTAACCAAAACTCGCTAAAAAATAGTTTGAAATTAGCAAAATTAACTGATAAGATAATATTAAACATAACACAAAATACTTACCAAACAGCTAATAAAATACTTACCAAACAGCTGATAAAATAATATTGTTCCATGAAATATGTTAATTTTAGATAAGACAGTGAACTCCAAATAAAATTAATTACTATTCAAACAATAATTTAGTTTGCCGCTCACAATTCGGCAGAAAACAGTAAAAAATAATTAATACACCACATGGGGACCACCATCGATTCCATTAACATATTGGCATATTGCACAGACTACTTTCTTATCGGTTATCTTTCCTTTTAAAATATGTAAATTTCCAAGTTAATTTCAATTTCAAAATGAATGTGTTTTAAAATATAGATTGGTGGGACGGATATTTCGATCGGTGGTTTAAGATCGGGTCTAAATTAGTATGAATAGGTGATCTACAAAAATATTATAAATCATTAAAATAAAATTAAAATAAGGATTTATGAGATGGGGATTTAGAAAAGATATTAACAAACATTAGATAAGATTTTAAAAAAAATCTATATAAAGGTGGGTTATAGGGGGGATCAGGTCGAGACCCATACTATCCTAAAACTAACTCAGTCCGATTAATTTCCATCCAGATCAAGGATTTGGAGCAGAAATCACAAGGTTTTTAAATGCTGAATTGAATTATTTTCTTTATTCAAGGCATGACTCCTATTTTCTACTCAATAATCACCGTTTCCCAAAAATATGAGGTTTTGGTAAGGCTGCTGTTCTTATTTCATGCAATGGGACCGCATTTCTACATTTGTGGTTCTTCTAAAAACAATTGAAACTTTCGGTCCTAATGTTTTTTTATTAGAATTATTATTATTTTTAATTTATTTATTTTTCACATTCCCGATCTCCAAGTTAAAAATTACATATTTTTAAAAATTAAGTAAAAAAATCCTCTAAAAAATAGATCTTTTAGAGGTCACTCATTGTTACATGGAATGATAAAAACCTTGTCCTTTCAAAATTAATCAAAAAGGGCAACCTACATACATGATCTAGCTTCTACCTGCAAAATGCTTCCTAGATCTTTAGCATAAGGACCACGAGGCAGTAATCATACTGTAGGGGCAAAACCTTGGAAGGACCACATTTGTCCTCACCGACCTGATCACTAAATTTACAGAGAGAAGAGTTTACAGAGAGAGAGTCACTAAATTTAGAGAGAGAAGAGTTTAGAGAGAGAGAGTCACAAAATTTAGAGAGAGAGAGAGAGGTGTTTTTTTTTTAGAGAGAGAGCGAGGATCAAAAGTTAGTCCCACATGATTTGAAAATGGGCCCAATTACGTAGGGTTCCTGTGTCAAATCGTACCCTGTGATTTCATCTTTATTTGTGCAGCCAAGCCATCATCGACTAAGAAAGTACCAAAATGATTGCCTGCACAAGAGCTTTTAAGCCTTGGAAAGGCCATCGAGTAGTCTCATTATAACATCATCCCAATGCATAAATTAATGGAAGATAATTGATGTTTAATGACCAAATAAATAGACTGGAAATTTACAGAAAATATTTATTTCATTTTAAGAATTTAAAGATACTCTTATCTTATGCATTTCAGATTTGGGATTCTACGCAATGAGTAAATAAATAGGCTGGAAATTTACAAAAAAATCTTTATTTTATTTTAAGAATTTAAAGATACTTTTATGTATATCATATTTGAGATTGTACACGATGGCTCTATTTATCTTTGATACAAATAGGTTATAAGTACTTATAACCCTCTAATGTAAAATCTAATATCTTGGATTGGTTGCGAAGATTGAAAAAATTTCTTTTGAAGTTTGAGTTTGGCCAATGGAATGAGTGTAAACGTACAATTTCATATCCAATGGTCAAGGTTAATTGTGACTATCTTGTACTAAAAGCCTATTAAACGCATGAAAATAGGTTTTAGAGTAATGATCTATTTAAAATTTGGTCATAACAGCTATGGTCCATTTAAACCTATTTTCATGTGTTTAATGGGCCATTTGAAATTTGGTCATAAGAGTAATGGTCTTGTTGGTTTTAGAGTAATGGTCTAGTTGAAATTTGGTCATAAGACCATTACTCTTATGACCAAATTTCAAAAAGCCCATTAAACACATGAAAAAAACTCATTAAACACATAAAATTTGGTCATAAGAGTGATGATCTAAACCAAAAATATGGTTTGATTGGAAGCTGGACAAAACCAATATGATCGTTTTGGCAACTAGAATCGTTCGATCTTCACTGCTTCGACATATAAACAATGTCGCAAAAAAAAATCTAATATGTTTCGTACTTTGAAACTATTATTCCATTATTTTCCCTTGTAAAAAAATATGTTTCAGTATACAATCGGTTTTGATTAGATCGGACTCATATCATGATAACTATGGTTGAAACGACTAGGTGCATTCTTTTAATAAAAATGACCACCAAAAAAAAAAAAACGAGAGAGAGAAGACAAAGATGCCTTTATTACGCTTCATTGTCTTTTTTTGGGTAATTCAATAGGGAAGATATGTCAACTAGATGATGAATTAACTTTTTCAAGGAATTAGTAGGATAGTATTAGTGGTGGGAATGTAAACCACAACGTGGTGGTTAGGGTGTGAGGTTCTACCACCACGACCTAACCCCGTTCCCTATTATACTTCATTGTCCACAGTATAGAACTACAAACTCGAAAAAATATTTCTTCTTTGAAATTTAGGTCAATAATATAAATCCATCGACAATATTTAAAGATCTAGGATAGCAAAATTCAAATACTTAGTCATAGATAATTGATAGTTATCTAAATAAATAGCCGATAACCCAATCAATTTAGTCTTAATGGTTTGAAGCATGTATCAATCACTCCTTCAGCTGATATTTGATTGTCCAAAATACAAGAAGATGCTGGATTTATTATTATTTTTGGGCGGTTCAATCGGAGAATCGAACAATTAATGTGCAATCCCAAAACATGCTATTTTGGGAGAAGTAAGAATAAGGAGAACAAACATTTCAGGTTCATGATTACAATTTTGAAACTGGGCTCCGGCCTTGGATTCGGCTTGGGCCTAGCCGACCAGGTTGACTAAGTCTGCCGAGTACTTTACAAGACTGAAAAATGGAAAAATTCAAAAAGATTAAAAAAATTTGTTAAAAATAATCAAAATATCAATAATTAAATAAGTAATAAAATTAATAAAAGTTTATTGAAGTCCAATGAATTATATAATACATGGATTATTAAAAAATATGATTTACAGGGCTATAGTTCATAAAAATCAAGGGAAAAAAAAAGTAGTGTATTTAAAATATACCTTAAGTTTATTTAACGAAATTTATATAATTTTTTTAGTAATTTTCATAAATATGAGTTGGTTATTAGAATTTGCCTCGGCCATAGGAGTTACTCGATAAGGAGTTTATATTTCAACATACCAATTGAGAAAGAAACCATGAAGTGGATCACCTCAAGAACATTGCAGTTCAACAGCAGTCAGTCCTTAACTGTAAGTATTTTTTTAATGTATAGATGTCTCGGCAATTTTGTATATTTTGTTTGTTGTACATCAATTTTGAAAACATTTATGAAAAATTAAGTCAGCACTGAAAAACAAAAGAGTAAATATTCGTTTAAGTTCTAAATGACTAGTTTTGGTTAAATAAAACAAATAAATATATATAAAATGAAAACATTTACTTTTGATACAAAGAGGTCACAATCATCATTAACAATTAGATTTGGAAATGGGTGGTTGATGATATGTCATTGTTGGGGCACAAAGTCAAAAATAAAATTTCTCGAATGCTATTGTGAAGGAAAGTGCATATATCTACAAAATTAATTATAGAAGAATCAATATATGTGGGAAGAGTAAGTGCAGTATCGTATAATTTTATGGTAACTGTAGGTATAATATAGGGTTTTTTATTTATTTATATTCTTGTCAACGGTATTCATTCTTGGAGCAGTAGAAGGGAACGATCGCAAAAAATGGTTTCTTTAACATCACCAGCATCAAAGGTATTTGGATGAAGAGGTCTCGATCGATACAGAGCAGATCTCACATTGGTAATGTGTATCGTCATCTCTTTAAGCAAGCATCAGCTGTCCTCCTCAACTCCTACATTTGCAAGCCGTTTCCATACTCATATTGGAAGGTCAAGAATTTGCTAATTCAAGCTTTTGTCTCAGAAAAAGCAACTGATTTACAAGCCTCTCAGTTTTACAGGGCCAACCAAAACTCTTCTTAGTGTTGGGTTATGATTTGATTAATTTAGGTCTAACTTTTTTTTATTAGATGGGTTGGTTGGTGGATCTAGTGAGTTTGGATGAATTAGTTTGGTTGTACGTGCATACTTAACTAAGAATCATGCTAGGCCTTAATCGGTTAGTGGTTGGCCGATATGCCCTGTCAAAAAAAGAAAAAAAAAATTAGATTTTCTAAGTTCATCTTTGTGTTTTTTTGTTTTAATGATCGCGTTCGTTGTCCCGTTACTCGAAATGTTTGTTCTAGTCTATGAGTTGTTGAATCTGTATCGGATCCACACCGAGTTCTGTTTTCTTTGTAGACAGATTCACACCGAGTTCTATTGCTTTGCCGCGAATTTTTGTCTGTTTGATCGAGCCTACCTTGATATAACCCTCAGTTCTTAATGCTTGTTGATCTGTCACTGCTTTATGCGCTTGTTGATCAAGCAATCTGAGCATGATAACTACTATTTCTACTAGTCATGCTATGGACTTGAAGATTCAATTAGTGTTCAAACTCCAACTACTCACTCTCGTAGCATCTTGAATTTGAGGGGCTGTGTAAAAGGAAAGGAAAATATATATTGTCTATTATGTTAATATGGAAGGTGTATATTGTAATCTGTGTATTTGAAAAAGGTAGATACAATATCTTGTATTTATAGTCAGTTTGGATATAGTATAGGAATCTGTGATTTATTTCTATATTTTCTCATCTATAATTTGTCTATAAAAGGCAAATATGTATAGTCATATGATCAATGGACACTGAGTCTCTTCAGAGAAACCTAAGACTCTTCGCATAATGGACAATGAGAGTCTCTGAGAGAAACCTGGGACTCTAGCAATTATGACACTCTTTTATCAATTGAATTTCACATCCGACATCTAAAAGTGAATGTGACCTATTTGTGTAAAAAAAAACATCTAAAAGTGATTGTGACCTATTTGTATAAAAAATAAACAGTCGCAATCCTATAAAAAATATAAAAAATGAGAGAGGAAAAGCAACTATCCTTGTACTTGAAAATCATTCAAATTGCTTATAACATAATAGATCGTTTTAGAAGAGAGTAGCGGTCACTATTGTACCGCTTGGAACGTGTGCTCTCCATCTAAAGTGATAACTATATGTATGTCTTTCTCGCTCTAACAAACATATATAATGTATGTCACCTTTGTGCAAGATTTTTGACATCTTTACGGTAACAACACCACCTAAAATGTGATTCCTTTTAAACGACATTGAAAATCCCCAAAACCACAAGAAAGAGAACTGAAGACACCATCTATTTTCTTCTATCGTTGTGCAAGCCAAGGAAGATATGTGAGTTTTCGAAATCCTTTATTCTCTTACCTATTTTTTCTCTAAATATTATTATTTTATATACTAAAATTTAAAATTGCAATAGTTTTTTTAATCTTAAATTCGTTTCTTCAATCCTCTTTTTTATTCACTCCAAAAATTCTATTTTCTCACTTGGATGAATAGATGAATTATACGTCTCCCTCTATGCTTATCATATAGGCAAATATCAGATTAATGCATGGTTTAAAATTATTTATGAGGTTCTTTTATTTTGTTTTTTTGTGAGATGGTTGTACTTTTTTTTGTTTTTTTTCATCGCTTTCTGTCTGTTTCTTTAAGGCTATTGATTTTTCTATCATGAGAGTATTGTATTGTGTTTTTTAGTAGAAATTGCTCAGCGAAATTAAAATAAGAAAATCCGAATTTATGAATTATGTTTTTTCTTTTAGTCTAACTTTTATTATACTCCCTCTTGATTTGCCTTCTTATAAACATAATATTGGGGAATTATAAATTTAGTTTTTAAATAATTTTCAGATAACTTTAAACATCCAAAATAAGGCTTTTCCTAATTTTTTGATATGGAAATTAAAAAATTATTAAATATGTTATTCTTTAGAAATTAAATAAATTCTTAATTTTATATTACATTTTTCAAAATTTAGAAATTAATGATATTCATAATTTTTTTATACTGAAAAATATGAAATTAAAAAAAGTTATGTTTTATAATTAGAAAAGTAAAAATATGTTATGTCATCCTCTATTATAAATTTAAATTTCAATAACGATTAGTAGTTATGGAGGAATGACATGCATTACATG
Source organism: Amborella trichopoda (assembly GCF_000471905.2). Next base: position 2,702,761 of record NW_006499905.1, on the reverse strand, counting down.
ATAATGTCGTATTTTAATTTCCAAAAATCTAAATCTATTTATTTTCAATAAATTCTTAATTTTAGATTTTTACAAAAATCTATTTATTGAATAAGCATATTTCACAAAAAAAATAAAAAAAAATAAATAAAATAAAAGGATTATAGTCTGTTAAATTTCGGGTGATAATAATTTGAAAATTCGAAATTGGGCATTTTTACTCTAAAAATATCACATTTCTCAATTTTGGAATTTGAATATCTGTATTTAGAAAAATATAACTTTTTATTTTTATTTTGGATAACTGAAATTTTTTTAAAATATTTTAATTCCTATAATCAATAGTGGTTATGGAGGATTGACATGCATTCCACAACAATGATCGATAGTTAATGATCCAAGGAATTAAATAAAATGAGATTATGATCAACACGATTTTGGATTATTAACACACATGAAAAATTTAAAGATAAATGTAATTTAAATTTTAAAGATTTCTTTCCCGAAAATAGGATTAAATTTTGAGATGAATTTGAACGGTAAAAAGTCACGCTTTTCCTAATTTTTTGATAAAGAAAATAAAAAATTAAGAAATATGTTTTTTAAAACATTAGTTTTGGATTTTCAAAATTCAAAATTATGATATTTTCTTACTTTGTTTAAAAAAGTAACTATTAATTTCATATGATTGGAGAAATTTTTATTATTAAAATAACTATGAACCTAAATATCTAGTTTACCCTTTTTAGGAAAATTTCGAATCACGTGCGGAGCGTGTGCATGTAATCTATACGGAAACGGTAATTGGTGATGTGTCTCTGGTACATATTCTCGCTGCCCCACCACCTCCGCGGCCCGATTACACATCTGACGGCCAGGAAATCATGACCTTTTTATACGTGTTATTGTGCCATTTCCACGAATAAAAACCGACATTTCATCTAAAATTGGTTTCATTTTATAAGGGTAAAATGGTAATTTTGCGAGGTGAGTCACATTTTCCATGAGTGCATCACGGGTACAATTGGGAAAAGCCAAGGGCAATGATGTCATTTATAGAAAAAGCGGACATTTTGGTAGTAATCATTACCCATGTATGAAATTATTGGTCGAAGAAAAATGGGGAAAGAAATAAAATTCCAGTTTTCCGATAAATAGTTGAATTGGACGTTGACGGTTGGGATCGTAGGCGATAAATTCAAACGAGCCATCGATTACAAAACAATAACGAGACTGTTCTTTATGTCATTTGATATTTTCTAAAAGAAACTGTTGTATCATTAAACCAGCCATATAGTCTTTTGTTGGGGCATCTAGGGGTGACAATCGATTTGAACCCGACCCGACGGGTAGACCCAATTTGGGTCTAGGTATGACTCTAGTTTTATTACGAAAGAACAAATTATCATTTATGTGTGCATCTAAATGTTTTCCATCAAGTTGCAATCAATTTATGTGCATTAGTAGAAATATGGACTGTACATCTATACATCATGATGTACAATTCAAAATTCTACTAACGCACCTATGTTAGGGTTTTTAAGATAGGCGTGGTTTTGTATAAGGTTGCAATCCTAAATAAGGAAAAAGTTTATATAAGGGTAAGTCCCTAAACAATCACGTTAAGACATACCTAAAAAAATCATTAGAAAAGGTTGGGTCGATGTTGAAAAACCCAAGATATGTGGACGTCAATTTCAAAATTTTCAAATATTCATAGATTTGCTCGATCTGCACTGTTTCTTAACTTTAATTTTTATATTAGAGATGAAAATAGAGTTTCCGGCCATCATAAAGATTTCTAATCATGAAACAACACATTTTGGTGCTATTTGAAGGTGCGCCCTGCTTTGATTGTTTAGGGCCCCAGCCTTATATAAAATACACCCCATAAATAAATCAAAGTTAGCTGCACCTCCAAACTATCTAAAGATGTGGGTTTAGTGTTGAAAATTTTTAAGATGGCTTGAAAATGTATTTTCATATTTAATTATAAAATTTAATGTTGAAAAAATAGTTTAGATCAAGCACATCTATAAATATCTGAAAATCTTGAGGAAAAAAGAAAAGAAGTTCCAAATAATGTGCTATGTACGATTTTCGAGGTTTGAAATATGTTTTTTTTACTATATCCATATATCTCGAGGTCAAGATGTTCAATTAGAAGGTTTTCCATTGTCAAAACAACCTTTTTTTATGGAATTTTTAGGTGCACCTTACTTCTACATTTTGAAACCTTATATAAACCTTTTCCTTTTACGACTCGGTACATAAATTGATTGCAAGCCTATGGAAGGACTATACAGTTTATTTATTTTTAGAGTATTGGATGACCAACTAAATGTGTTGTTAAATATAATGATTTGAATCACTCCAAACCCATAGCTTCACTTGAAGTTTCTTATTGTTGTAATCAGTGATTTAAAAACTAATTATCGGATTAGCAATCACCCAAGTCGGATCAGGATCAGGAGCTGGGTGATCTTTGTCCATGGAACCCCATAATCACCTTGATTACCCCTTTTGTTCTTTTTCAATTTCTTTGTTAATTGTATCCCGATTTGACTCGGGAATTATGCTAGTTGAACCAAACAAACTGGAACTGGATCCCTACAAACTCAAGGCCAAATTCTGATCATTCAAATGCTGGTTGTAATTTGGTAATTCTAGATTGAATTCTACTTACCTTCCCTGATAGAAAAGGGAAACTATACCATGGAGAGTTCTAGGATAGTGTATGGAGAGCATCGACATGTCGTTAATATTGTTATTGAAACTGAAACTGAAATTGAATCTGAATTTTTATTACATCCATATAAGATCCTCATGATATGTATATGGCATGAGTTTGAAAAATTTCCCAAATAAATAAAGTAACCAAAGTCTTGGATGGGACTCAAACCTTGTGTAGTGGTTGCTCATTCCCAACAAAAGATATATATCAATATGCCACAGACAAAATTAGCATACTAACCCCTAGATAAATGGAGTTTTTGGTGTTGAGTAAAAAAGAATCAAGCTCCCAAAACTCCGAGTTCAACTCCCTTGTCCCTGCTTGTGTATTGGTTTATATATGGTGCCATCCTCAAACAATTAAAATAATACACCTTTAAATCATACATAGTTATTGTGTCAGAAATCTATGTGATGGCTTGACACGTTATAAGATGCAACTCTTTTTAAGACTTTAAATCTCTCTTTTTGTTTTTATATTTATACATCTCAAGTTGAGATGATCGATTAGAGGATTTTGCTAAGCTGGAACAACATTTTCGACGGCCATTTGAGGTGTGCATTACATCAATAATATAAGGTTGGCAATCTATATAAACTTTTTCTTTCTATTAATTGTGAAATGACACTAATAAATGTGCCAAAGTGACATTTCATCAGATCTAGACTTGAGAACTCATGCATGCCACTAATTTAGTTTTCAGTTTGTACAAATAAACCCGTCGTCAAAATACTTCCGAACAATGGTGGTATTATGATTTTGAGCAGTAAGTAGTATTAAGTTGAATTTTAATGGCAGTTCGTTGGCCCATCCGGGACAAACAAGTATGGGGGCGTTGTAAGTGTTGCTTGAATTATTGAATCTCTAATTTTAAGGGATTGGTTTTCTTTAATTTAGATTTTCAATTTATTTGGGTAGAGACTATTATTTAGTATCTAAGTTTATGGATAAGTGCTACTTAAATTACGATTGAACCTTAGGTTCACAAGTAGATAGAAATAAATTTAAGTTTCCTAACTTTATGGGTTATTTAGAGAGAGAAAAAGATCTAGAAAAGTAGATGGAAACTTTTAGGGGTTTTTGCAGAGAGAGAAAATTGTAGAGAAAACTGCTTTGTGGGATATTAAGTCTTTGGTTCTCTCAAGTAAGTTGCCTTGCAATTTTTTTCTTTGATTTAGTGAAAAACATTGATCGTTTTTGCCCGTGGATGTAATCACATTTGTGAAGAACCAAGTAAATCCTGATGTTTCTTTTTTCTGTTATTTATTTTCTGCTTTATTTTTGTTGCTTGTTTTTTTGTCGATTCTTTTTTTTCTCGTACTTTATTTGCCAAAAATCAACCCATCGGGTTTAGAGCTTCTATGTACAACAAGTGATAGCAGAGCACTGGTTTGGGGTTTTTGGTATGACAAAAAGTTTCGAATGCACAGTTCGAGGTAAGGAAATTTGATGGCAAAAATAATTTTGGAATTTAGCAAATTAATGTTTGGGATTTGCTAGTGCAACAACGTTTGCATAAATCTTTGAAAGAAAATTCGAAGAAAGCAGAATCCATGTCTGATGAGGACTGTGAAGACTTAGATCTAAGGGCTATGAGCACTATTTGAATATGCTTATCGAGTGTAGTGCTATTTAATATCGTCAATGAGGATTCGACATCAAGTCTTTGGTCGAAGCTTGATAGTTTGTATATGACGAAGTCCCTCACAAATTGACTATTTTTTTAAGCAAAAATTCTACACCTTATGGAATGAAGGTAAATATATCCATGAACATCTTAATTATTTTAATAAAATTATTTGTAAATTATTGAATATTGGTGTTAAAATAGATGATGAGGAAAATGCTATAATTTTGTTATCCTGACTCCCTTATTCGTATGAGCATCTAGTTACAACATTGCTTTATGGAAAAGATACCATAGAGATGCAAGATGTAACTTTGACACTTTTCTCTAATAATTTGAGGAAGATACATGATAATGCTTAGCTACATGCAGATGGTTTAATGGCTAGAGGGAGATATGTTGAGAAAAGTGGAAAGAGACATGAAAATATATGGTTAGTCTAGATCCAAATCCAAATCCAGATCAAGAAAATGTAATAATCATTGCAATTACTGCAATAAAAGGGCATATTAAGAATGATTGCTGGAAACTCAAAGGGATAGAAAGACGAGCTTCTGAAGCAGCCAATATAGTTGACGGAAGCACGTCAAGTAGAACAAACAATGTAGTTTCGGTCTCGACAAATTGTGATAACTCTAAATACTCGTGAGTTATTGATTCAGAATGTTCCTATCATATGTGCCCTCATCGGGATTGGTTCATTACATATAAGAGCATTGATGGTGGATCAATTTTGATGGGGAATGATACAGCTTACAAGACCATTGGTGTTGGGTCAATTACTATCAAGATGTATGACAGAGTTGTCAAGACCTTGATTGATGCTAGACACGTTCCAGATTTGAAGAAGAATCTTATTTCTCTAAGTACCTTAGACGCTAATGGCTGCAAATTTGTTGGAGAATGTGGAGTTCTGAAGATTCATAGGGGTGCTCTGGTTGTAATGAAAGGTAATAAGATCAGACCGAATTTATATGTGCTGCTTGATAATACTATCATAGATAGAGCATCAATTTTCGTATTTGATAATTGTGATTCTAACTTGACTCAGTTGTGACATATGCGATTGAGCCACATGGGTGAGAGGGGTTTGACGAAACTTAGCAAACGCCAATTTATCAATAGAATGAAGAAGTATAAGTTGGACTTCTGTGAGTACTATGTTTATTATAAGTAGTGTAGGGTGCAGTTTCTCACATTAGAACATATCATAAAAGACATTTTTGACTATATTCATTCAGATATATGGGGCCCTGCATCGATTGTCTCAAAAGGTGGATCTCTATACTTTGTTTCCTTCATAGATGATTTCTCAAAGAATGTGTAGATTTACACATTAAAGAAAACAATAGATGTATTTAACACATTCAAATATTAGAAAGCTATAGTTGAAAGACAGACTTGAAAAAAGGTAAAGTTCTTGAGGACTGATAATGGTGGAGAGTACTCTTCAATTGAGTTTGTGAATTTTTGGAAGAGCGAAGGAATTGATCATCACTTCACCACTCCAAAGATGCCACAATAGAATGGAGTTGCTGATGAACATGACACTTCTAGATAAAGGGCTAGAGCATGTCGAGTAATGTTGGTTTATCAAAAGACTTTTGGACTGAGGCGGTCAATACGACGTACTTCATCGTCAACATATCACCATATGCAACAATCGATTACAAAACACCACAAGAGGTATGGTCCCCTAAACCGGTCGGTCATTCTCATTTAAGAATTTTTGGTTATCCTGCTTATTGTCATGTGAAAGATGATAAGTTAAGTCCAATATCAAAGAAATGTATTTTTTTTTGTTATGCGTATGGGGTTAAAGGCTATAGAATGTGCTGCCCAAATCCTAAATCGGCTAAGTTTATTGTCAGTTGTGATGTTAAATTTGATGAGTCCTCCATGTCAAGGCACATTCAGAAGAAAAATTACAGCAGTAAGGATGCTTGAGGTGGAGTTGATAAATCTAGAAAATACTCCAAATTATGTGTCAAAAATTCCTTGTGAGGAGGTCATTGAGTTTACTCTAATGAGGAGGTCATTGAGTCTACTCTACTTGAGGAAGAATCTCAGTTTGAAAAGGGAGAGAATAAAAAGGCCAATCGTGCTGTACGGTTTTGAAGACATGGTAGCTTATGCATTGGCTGCCACAAGCCAATAGCCATCCACTTTTAAGGACAGTAGCAGGTGGAATGAATCCATAGATGAAAAAATGGAATCTCTTCAGAAGAATCGTACTTGGGATCTCGTGAAGTTGCTCAAAGGCAATAGTGCCATTGGATGTAAATAGGTTAATAAAAAGAAAGATGGGTCACTTGAGACTGGTGGTGATAGATTTAAGGCACGTTTGATTGCAAAAAAGGGTACAGAGAAAGAAGGTGTTGACTATAATAATAGTTTTTCTCATGTTGTGAAACACATTTCTATTCGGTTTTACTAGCCATAGTTGCATTATTTAATTTGGAGTTAGAGCAGCATGATGCTAAGATTGCATTCCTTCATATAGAGTCAGAAGAACATATTTATATCACTCAGCTATAAGGGTTTGTTGTTAAAGGAAAGGAGGACCATGTCCGCAAGCTGAAGAAGTCATTGTATGGCCTAAAGCAGTCTCCTAGGCAGTATAAACGCTTTGATACATTCATGATTGAACACGGGCATGTCAGAAGTAAATATAACAATTGTCTCTATTTTATGAGATTTACTGATGGTTTGTTCATCTATTTATTGCTCTATGTAGATTTTATGCTTATTGTTGCACATAATTCTTCAAAAATCAGTAAATTAATGACTCAGCTTGCTAGAGAATTTGAAGTAAAAGATTTAGGTTTAATAAAGAAAATTTTGGGCATGGAGATTTGCAGAGTTCGAAAGTTTGGTTAATTGTGGAAGAAGGAGTACATTGAGAAGGTCATCGTTAGATTTGGGATGGAAAATTCAAAGCCTGTAGGTACGCCTCTTAATGCACATTTTAGATTGTCGGCAGCATTATCTCCAAGTTCAGATGCTGAAAAGGAATACGTCACGTGTTCCCTATGTGAGTGCAATGGTTTGCACTCGACCAGATATTTCTCGTGCCGTTAGTATCGTTAGCAAGTATATGGCTAATCCAGGAAATGAGCATTTGACATGCGGTAAAATGGATTATGCGTTACCAAAGGGGTACATCAGATGTGGGTCTAGTGTTGCAAGTGATTTAGACTTTAGGAGATTTATTACAAGTTATGTATTTACACTTGTAGGAGCTCCGATCAGTTGGAAGTCGATGCTACAATTGTAGTTGCCTTGTCTACGATTGAAGCAAAATACTATTTGTTACTGAGGTAGTGAAAGAAGCCATTTTTGGCTTAGAGGCTTGCAAGCAATTTGGGCTTATGATATGATGAGACTATTATTGATTGTGATAGTCAAAGTGCAATATATTTGACGAAAAAACAGGTATATCATACAAGGACGAAACATATTGATGTCGGATATCATTTTATTTATGAGATCATAGCTGAAGTTGAAATCATATTACAGAAGATTGACACTAAGAAGAATGTTACAACTATGTTGATCAAGCTGGTTCTATTACAGAAGTTTAAGTTATGTTTGGACTTGACTAATGTGTTGCTAAGGTAAGCGCCTATGGGGACGCGTGCGGAGAAGACGGTCGATGGAAATTTCTTTTGGAATTCAAATGAAGATTTGTTGATATTTATCTTAAATTATTGAATCCTTAATTTTAAGGGATTGATTTCTTTTAATTTAGGTTTCCTATTTATTTGGGTAGAGCCTATTATTTAAGATCTAAATTTATGGATAAATCTTACTTAGATTAGGATGAAGCCTTAGGTCCACAAGTAGATAAAGATAAAATTAAGTTTCCTATCTTTATGGGAAAAGATAGAGCCCCACGTACCACCTTTTTGGGGTTTGCTTTTTCTATATAATGGGTTATTTAGAGAGAAAAAAAATACAGAGAAATAGAGGGAAACTTTTTGGGGTTTTTTGCAGAGAGAGAAAATTGTAGAGAAGAAAGCTTTGTGGGAGATTAAGTCTTTGGTTCTCTCAAGTAAGTTACCTTGTAGTTTTTTTTCTTTGATTTAGTGAAAAACATTGATCGATTTTACCTGTGGATATAGTCACATTTGTGACAAACCATGTAAATCCTGATGCTTCTTTTTCTGTTATTTATTTCTAGCTTTATTTTTGTTACTTGTTTTTTTATCGATTCTTTTTTTTCTCGTACTTTATTTGTCAAAAATCAACATTACGGGTTTAGAGCTTCTACGTACAACAACAAAGAACTCAAATGGTGATATCATTCTTTGTTATGCCAGCCTATGTGGTGAAAATATGAAGCGAAAATGCAAGTAGTACTACAAGAGTTGAAAATCCTAAAAGATGAAAATATGAAGCGAAAATGCAAGTAGTACTACAAGAGTTGAAAATCCTAAAAGAGAGGGGTATTCAACAACCATGTATTATAGAGAGAGACTCTTTGAATGTTATTAATTGGTACAAGAATATTTGAAGACCCCGTGGTGGTTGATATCCCATTGGTTGGTTATTATCGAGATTGGAAATTGTTTGTGTGTCACTTATAGACATGTTTATAGGGAAGCCAATGATGTAGCTGTTTTTTTTGCTAAGAGAGGTCTAACATTGCAATCCCTTCTTATCTTTGATGTTTTTTTTTTATTATTTAAAGTCGTTGTAATTCTTTTTTGAGCAATAAAATTATGGAATTTTATATATGAAAAATGCCCTTAAGTTCGAGGATGGGCTGGAGACATAGGTGGTCAATATGGTGTGTACTACGCCCCACTATTTGACATTACCCATTTATTTTGATTTAATTTCAGAAACCTAGCAAAATACAACCACCATAAGTTGAAATAGTTGAAAAATAAATAAAAAGGATTGTGTACTATGAAACTATTTATCTGTGTTACAAATAGGTTACAATTGCTACAAGCAATTAGATGTTTGGGTGGCTTGGAGTGTCCTGCAAAGTTTAAGAAAACTTTTTTTTTGGAAGTTCAGTCTAATCAATGACACAGTCACAACCACCCAATTTGAAACATGATGGACGAGAATGATTGTGAGCTCCTTATACTAAAAATAAATGGTCTATTTGTATATTTTTAAAGGAAATATAATTTCTAAAGTATTTAATATTTTATTTTAAAATATTAAATACTTGAGAAATTATATTTATTTTGATAAATTAAATGAACAATAAAAAGTTGGTGTTTACAAATGCATAAGCCGTGATTGAGGGGGCTTTGGCACAATAGGCGTGGCAGCAGGTCGGGTCACGTCCAGGTCTACTGCTGGGCTCGAACCTAGACCGCGAAAAAATGATATGGGACTCGGACCTGACCGGACACTAATTCAGCGGACCCGAACCAAAAAATATAGTGTGGCACTCGAACCCAGACTAATATCCGACCCAAAAATTAAAATATCTATGTACTAAACTCAATGTAGGAAAAATCGAACCAGAATAGTCAACTAAACATTGGCTTGTAAGAAGTTCAACCAGCCTAACTGGTAAACTGGCCGGTTCAACCGTTCTAACCGGACAAGTTCCGGGTGGTCAAAAGAGTATTATTTTTTTTTTAATAAAATATAAAAATTAAATTTAAAGAATGATTAAACAAAACACATTCAAATGAAGTTGAAAATTAATAAAAAAATGGATTTTAAAGAATCGAGGTATTTTTGAATTTTTTCAAAAAAGATGGGAAAAATGTAAAAATAAATATTAATTGCCAAAATAATTTCCAATATTCGCAATAATGATGAAAAGTATTAAAAAATGCATTACAAACAAAATCCTTTATTTTATGGGGTTTTATAAATTTTTTTTTAAAAATATCTGGCCAGTCACCAAAACCGACCGAAATCGGAACCGGCCGTTTGGATCTAATCGAGTGGTTACCGATTAGACCACCCAATTTTTCCTTCAATGATTTAACTATACTTAAATATATTTAATATCTTAAGACCCGAAAAATATTAACGGACCTAAACCTCAACCCGATCGGATCAAGACTCGATTAGTGTTCAAGTCTAAGATTTGGACCTAATCCTGACCCATCAGGTCCATTTTTTGGACCCATGCCCCGGACCTGGATAATGTCTTCCCTTGGGTCCCCGGTCGGTCGGGGACCAGCTACTAGTTTAGGAAAGAAGGTTAGCAACAAAACACCCCAAATTCCAAACTACAAATCCCAGCTAACCTACCCAAAAAAAAGGCCAAGCTACCTAAAATGGACATAAGAGATGGATAAAGATGCAACATAAGGTAAAAGTTTCCAATGATAAAAGTAGGAAGAGAGAGAAAATAACAAAAAAAAGGTAAAAAGGCTACAATCTCTACTTTAAAACTCCAAAATATAGTGCCTATATATCTATGTGCACGAAAAGTAGAGAGAGAGAAAGAGCGAGAGAGGGGGGCATAGGCGGCTGCAGAAATAGAAAATTTTAGATTCCTAACGGATCAAAAGTGGAGTAGAGAGAGAGAGTGGAGGGAGAGAAGAGAGAAAGTGAAGGGAGAAAATAGAAATAGAGGAGAGAGATAAAGGAGAGAGAGAGAAAATAGAAAGAGGGAAGAGAGAGAGATTTTAAGCTTTGCCAAGTTTGGAGTACGATATTCTGACTAGGTTTTAAGAAGCGCATAACACCTCCGCAATGAACGGCTCAGAATTTCAAAATCAAATATGATCTCAATTTCAGCCGTACGACTTCCTGAAAGCGTTATCCCACCGTTCATCGACTGCACGACGGTAACCGTGAGTTCCGCCTCCACGTTCGGCAAAACCAAACCCCATGCCCATTTTCGAAAACTTTCAAATACAAGGAGGACAGTTTCGTAAATATTAACAAAATTTCCCGATTCTTTGACTTCTTCAATTGGAGGAATGCATCCGTAATATTCTTAAAAATCTGGGTTATTTGATTATTCTTCAAATCCCCAAATACCGCTTATACCCTTGAATTGAGGGCTATCTCAGATAATTTGTAACAAATTGAGGGTGTTTTCTCAAAATGAGCCTGAAACGCAAGGGACGCGCTGCTAGGCTATAAAAGGCAACAGCTTCCCTCCATTTCTCTGCAATTCCAGCTTGATTTTCTCAATCCTTTCTCTCTCTCTACAAAAGGAAATCCCCAAAGAAAAAAGTGAACCTTTCCTATTAATAAGCGTCTCCCTTAAATTTCTCTCTCCAAACTTCCTCTCTCCTGACTTTCTCTCTCTAAGCAAGCAGCATTCTCTCTAGACTCTGGACTTTCTCTCTCTAAGCCCCCCCGTCTCTCTCTCTGTGGCGGCTCAACTGAAGCCCTAAAAATCGACCCATCACGAAGGCATTTCTCAGTGCCAGAGGTTTCAGAAACCCTAAAAGGAGAGAGTTGCAGAAACCCTAAAAAGCAGGTATTTTGCAGAGGGATACGGCAACGGAAATATCTTTGAGAGGCCTGCAACTTTCACCGCATCATTACGGGCTCAGGGAGAAGACTTTCACAGGTCGCATTAAAAGTAAGAGGCCATTAAAACTGATCCACTTTCTCTGAAATTGTATCTTGAGATCTTGTCCTTCTTCTTCAGTTGCAGCGAGGCTAGTGGTTGAAGCTTTCAAGTGGCCAGGAGTGAATTCTTTTGCACATTTCCAGGGTTTGAAAGGCCTCAATGCTACTGTACTGTATTTGTTAATGACTCCACTGTAGAAGAGAATAAGGGGAAAGAGGGAGAAATACAGAGTGTGTTCACGAGAGTGACAGTGCGCTACAGCAGAAGGAGGAATATAAAAAGTCACTTCAGCGCTGTAAAGGTGTGTGAGCGAGAGAGATTGAGTGCTGAACTTTTGCAGATTTGTTTCTTGTAATTCCAGTAAAAGTTTGAGAGAGATAGGGAGAGAGAGAGAGAGAGAGAGATTGGAGACAGAGAGGTGCTGAACTTTTACTGATTCTTGTCTAGTAATCCCAGTAAACTATTCAGAGAGAGAGAGAGAGAGAGAGAGAGAGAGAGAGAGAGAGAGAGAGAGAGAGAGAGAGAGAGAGAGAGAG
>NW_006499905.1:2664347-2674503 GCF_000471905.2 Amborella trichopoda | reverse complement strand
GCTCTTGCCCTTACAATGCTTTTTGCATTTTAATCCAACTGAATGGTGGGAGATATATTGTAACAATCCTAAACTTTCAAAAAAAAAAAAAAAACCTATTAATACATGACTATTCGTTTGAACATGATGGTCCTTAAGGACCATCGTTACTTTTAAAAGCTTTTGTTTTAAAACCTTTGTGTTTCCTTGCTCTTGCCACGTCCACCAAAGGACGTGGGCTTTAGGTGTTTAAAGCGTAAACTAACGCTCACACCTGTAACGTAATAAAAGCTTTAGGTGTTTAAAGCGTAAACTAATGCTCACCCTTGTAACGTAATGAAAGAATAAAATAATATGTTAGTAGAATTTAAATTCAGAGAGGTGAAGACTCCTACCTTAGAAAACTTATGAGATTTTTCTCTCTGGTCGAAACACAGTGAACTCTTCTCTCGAGCCGAATTTTTATCGGAAGCTCCCTCTCAAATATTTGTGTGATAACTGCAGTTTCATTTTTAATGCTCGTCGGGATCAACTCTAGAAGATATTGTTGTTGTGCTAGCTTAACTTTCTTTTGTTACCTTGATAACTGCGGTTTCATTTTTAGTGCTCGTCGGGATCAACTCTAGAAGATATTGTTGTTGTGCTAGCTTAACTTTCTTTTGTTACCTTGTAAGAATTCGCCACTATAAATTTGTCCTATCAAGAGATGTATATCTGCTTTGACTATCACATCTCAGGAATAACAGTATTGTAAATTCTTGGGGTGTGACATATATGGTACTGATGCACCTCACCTAAAGAGGATAGCAATCAAGGTGCTCTCCCAGACATGTTCTGCTACTGGCTGTGAGCGCAACTGGAGTACGTTCCAATGGTTGCACACTACTAGGAGGAATCGACTCGCTTCTAAGAAGCTTCATAAACTAGTTTACGTTCATTATAATTTAAACCTCAGAGAGCGACAAATAAGAAGGAAGCTTGAAGACTATGGGCCGATAGACTTAGACACAATATTTATCACAGACACAGCATACCAATGGGCAGTAGAAGAGGCCAGTGTTGCATAAGAGAGCGTTCCTTGAGGCTATCGGTGATGAAGATCTTGAAGAAAGTGATGAGCAGCATGAAAGAGGAAGCAGCCAATTAACGTATCCACAATTCGTCGGAGATGTCGGTGATATTGCACCTAATGAGGGAGAGTGGGAAGGGGGTCTAAGAGAAAATGAGAGAGATGATGATTCTGAGGCCACCCTATCCCAGCCATATTATTCACATATCGAGTCCCAACAACAACAGTGTAGGGATGAGTACGACAGTGCAGGTGAGCATGAAGGATGGACAAGCTTCGAGGATTTTGGATTGGGAACACAACAAAACACTAACACTCAGGGATTTGGGAATAGTCAGACGCTTGCTAATATCGATGATTCGTTTTTAGATCGAATCAATGAATTGTAAAACGAATTCAATCAATGGCACCAGCGTGACCAAGAAGAACAACAACGTCGTCTATCATTTTATTTTTAAATCATATGTTACTAATTTTATGCTTTATTGTAGTCCATGTATGTTGATATACTTATTCCATGATAATTCTATGTTTATCCTTTTGTGTGATGTAAATTAAATGCTAAATGGCGGTTCATGCAGGGAAAGAACATATCAATATTCGCATATTCATTCAAAAACATGAAAATTCTTAATGGAGTACCGTCGGTTCTTATTGAATTCCTAAAAAACAATATTTATAATGAATTTTAATAATTTTTTCTGATTTTTTTGAAGCTTTATTCTGACCGATTCACCCGATTCCCAATCCGGATCGTCGATTCGCCGATCCGGATCGGTTTTTTGGGTGCTCGATCCGGGTCATCGATCCGTTTTTTAAACCATTGGTTCAAATATATTAGATACATAACCACATCAAAATCTTGAAAATAGACGGTACTGTTATACTTCATTTTTGACGTACTTGTATCTCCGAGATGTATAAGGAGAGAGACGGTAGTAACCTAGTTTTTCCGTCGCCAAAGTTGCCACAAGACTACGGAAACACTGAAGAAATAAGGGCCTGATATTGGGCGACCTCTGAAGAAGTGTCCGAATGCCCTCAAATTGCATGAGGGTATTTTTGAATGACCTAAGGACACCCGTAGAGTTTTGTCACGTTCTGACAACTCAGCTTTTAAATTTAGTTCCTGTCATGTTAAAAATATACCCTATAACTACAACATTATTTTCTAGGTCTCAAAATAATATCAGACCACCACCATTGGATCCGGAACGTCGAAAAAATCGTAGATATCAAATTTCGGCTCAATTGGCCCATCCGGGACCAATCCAAACCTAACTTACTAAAAAAGGGTGAGTTTTATTATTTTTATTCATTAAATATGTAATTTCCAACAATTCTAAAGGTTTTTTAGTATCCACCAATGTTTTGAGGTTACTCTATATAAGCAAAATGACGTCATTTGCAAATGAGTTTTGGAAATCAATTGAAAAACTTGAGAATTCAAAGCGTTTAGGCTTCTTCTTTTTGCTTGATCCCGAACTCAAAACTCAAGGAGAGCGGAGAGAAACAATTACTAGAGAGAGAAACTACCCCTAGGTATCCCTCACTTCCTAGAACCTCAAACTTCCAACTTCCTAGAGCTTCTAAGTTCCTACTCCCTACCTTATACCCTCTAGCTCTCATACGCCCTACTCCATATTCTTTAGCTTTCCTACACCCAACCATTCTCCATACACCTTAGCTTACTCCATACACCTTAGCTTTCCTACACCCTACAATACTCCATATACCTTAACCTACACCATACACCTTAGCATCTATACATCCTAAACCTTCTATGCATACCAACCTAATCCATACACCATAGTTTCCATACATCTTACCTTATTTCAACCCACCTAAGCTCATACACCTAGACCTTATACCTTAGCCTTAACCTAAAAGGCCCAAATTCTTTCTCTAAGGTGCATACAAAAGGGACACTCGAAGGCGCACCTAGGTCAGAGCTCACTTTCTCTCCTCTCTTTTCTCTCTTCTTTCCTCTCTCTTCTATCTCTTTCTCTTTTATCTTTTCTCTCTTGTCACTTTCACTTTCTTTTCTCTCTCTCCACTCTGACCCACGGCGGGTCCGCGCTCCTCCATCCTCTCTTTCTCTCTCTCTCGCCTAAAAAGACATGGATCCGCACCTAGGGCATGCTCGACTTCTCTCCTTCGTTTGTCTTTTACTTTCTCTCCCTCTCTCGCCCAAGGTCATGTGTTGTAAGCGGGTCCGTCCCCCCTTCAATCTCCTTCTTTTGCTCTCTCATCCTCTCATCCCCTAGTCCAGGCCACAGACCTGTGCCTTAGGCAGGTTTGACTATCCCACTCTACTTTCTCACCCTCCTTTTCCCTAACGGACCCGCTCCATAGGTGGGTCTATCTCTCTCTCTCTCTATCTTACCCACTCCCTCGCGCTCTCTCACCCCCTTAAACTCATGGATCCACGCCATAGACGAGTCCCCTCTACCTACATCTCTCTCTCTCATCATCTCTCCACTCTTTCCTCCCTTAAACTCATGGACCTACGCCATCTCATCATCTCTCTAAATTCTCCTCACCTACTTCCTCACTTCACTCTCTCTAACTCTCATTCTTCATTCATCTATCTTCATCTACCCTCTCTCTCATCCATACTATCTTTCACTCATCTCTTCTCTTACCCTTGAGCACTTGAGTTGAGGTCTTTCTGAGATAGTTTTTTAGGGTTCTAATTTTCGGGTTGTTGCTCTAACCATCAGTTCACATAGTATTTTGAGTCGTAAGACATACATATTCTCTTGTATTTGATCACTCGGGTTGGTGTCAACCTGAGACATCTTTCTTAGAATTTTAACCCTTGAACTACTTTAACCACCGAGTTACATAGTGTTCAAGCTGTGAAAGATCTCTATCTCTTTGACTCTCTTCTCTTTTCTAATTGTATCACTTTTAGGAGGCTCTCTGGGTACCAAGGTTTCGAGCGTAGTACCTTCCCTTGTCTTCAGTAATACCTCTTAGGAGAGGTTACACTGGGAGACTGCCCAATTTTTGGGTCACCCTCTTTCTTCTTCTATTTTATCATCATCTTCTTCTTCTTATCTCTAAAAGGAGGATGTTTTCTTTTCTTGCACTCCATCTCTCTTTCTCATCTCTTATAAATCTATTTATCTCGTACTCTATTTATCTTTCTAAACTTGGACAGCTCTCGTGAGACTCTTTGGAAGTGATTTAGCGATAGTCTAGAACTACAGATCTCACTCTCCAACTTTGTAGGTGATTTCTCGATAGTCTAAAACTACGTACCTCACTTTCTAGAATCCTCTGGAGTGCTCTTGACTCTGGTCAAAGCCTAGGGACCTTTCCGACGTTCCCGGTGACCTACTTAGAGAGGGGACGTCGGAAAGATGTTTGAGTTGTGAGAGGTCCCCTTCTTCTTCTCTCATATCTTCTCTCCACTCTCAACCCCTCTATCCCTTAGGCTAGACCCCAATCCACCATATACTTACCAATTGGAGGAGATCTCAAAAGTTATATCCTAAAGGTCATTTTTAGTGTGTAGATTTGAGTATTGTGCAATGAAAAGAGGGAGTCGAATTCAAACTGCGCTGCGAGGACATCAGGAAGGCTTTTGAAATGATCTAAGAAAGCAAATTGCCTGGATGCGTTCCCTGAAACCAAACTGTGAGGTAAGTACCCGAGTCCTTTTTTGTCGACTAAAATCTTTCTTTTTGTTAGTTTTTATCTGCACTACAAGCACATGCAAACACACACACTTGGGCCCCGCGGTTCTTCGAGAGATGATTCCTCCGACCGGGTTACCCATATGGGGCCAACTCGGGATGATGAGAAATCGGGCCCGACCGGGTACAAATAGTGTATTCAAGATGTAGTATTTCTAGTACATGAAATATTTTTTTTTTGTCCACGGACTATACAGATGATGAATTTGATGTTTTTTCAACATCAAAAAAATCCTTTTTGGAAGGATTTTAGAGGAGGACCTTAAATGTACATATTAAGGTGTCAAACTTTATATAAACTTTTTTCATCAGTAAAACTATACTAAAAAATAAACCATTTAATTTTTATTATAAAAATTTAAATACTAAAATGATGTCACAAATAATCTTTATCCAGAATTCGATAGAAAAATATGGATGTAATGCTAAATAGTTGATTCCAAAATATAATTCGATGATTACAAAGTATAACATGGACAGTATGCTCCCGTGGGGAGCATGAAATATTTTTACAATTGATAAATTGAATATGATGAAGGGGTGGGAATGAGTTTTTGAATTAAGCAGCAGTTTGAGTGAGAGAGGATGACGTTTGGGGGTCAGTCGTTTGGCAATGATTTGATTTGTTTGCATCGTCTTGCTTGCGTTGGTAACTGACAAACAAACGCTAATTTGTCCAATGAAATGAGGGTCAAACTGCCTCCTCTTGACGCGTTAGCTTCGCTAAGCATGCAAATTATAATAAAAAATCTAAGTCTCCTCTCCACTCCACTCCACTCCACTCCACTCCACTTCATCGTTGAAGGTCGTTGGGCTTCTAGACACACAGGGCTAGGGCTAGGCTGGCCCAATCCCAACCGTTGCTAGCCCTACCAAGCGTTGGCCATGTGCCCTTGCCATAGCAACCAAGCTGCAATAAGGTTAACCCGGCGGGCCGGGTCGGGCCGGCCTGGCCATAACCAAACCTTTGTATCGTCTTTTTATTTTGTGTTGAGTTTATTAAGCCTTGCCTACCTAGGCCTGGGCCCGTGGTTCGAGTCGCACCGGGGGCGGAGCCGCATTTGTAAGGACCCAAGCAGGGCTTACCCCAGGGCAGGCCTAATTTTTAGGAGGCTCTCTCTCTCTAAGCCGAGAAAGCTTCTCTCTCCCCTTGCATATGCTTGCCCATTAAAGGCTTTCTAGTCAACAGTTCAATTTATACTTAAAAAATTGATACCACTTTGTGATTTCCCTCCACTTCATGAAACATTAGAACGTGTTATGCTTCCAAAAGTGGTCCAAGAAAGGGCTCTCTCTCTCTCTTTCTCTCAACCATGCTTGTATAATGTTAAACCACGATAAAAATTTAGAAATAGTGGTAGATTCAGTTAACCTAACTCTTTTATAAAGAATAAAAGGTTTGTAGTCATTTCATGGAAGCACTTTCTTAGCAGTTCCGAGCTCCATAAAATTAATGGTGGGAGTTGGAGCCTATATCAGCGGCCCATCCCTACATCCCTATCTTATCTTCTACGCTCTACTTGTCGCCATGGTTGGGAAAATGCTAAAATATGATCTGCTCCGGCTCTTTTTAAGTAGGGCTGGCAATAGGCCGGGACCGGTGTTCCAAAAATTGAACTGGCCTCGGAAACCATCCAAGGGCTGAGTCCGAGTAATTGGTCATCCGTCTTGTTCAATAATTGTATGTTCAAAAAAAAAAAATATAAAAAAATCTAAAAGAACATCAAAAGTATATTTAAAGTAAGATTAAACAAAACACATCCAAATGAAGTGGAAAAATGGTTCAAAAATGGATTCAAAAGAGTCAATTTGTGTTCAAAGGTATTTTTAAAATTTTTAAAAAATTAGAAAAAATGTAAAAATAAGTATTCGTGGCCAAAACACTTTCCAATCTTTGAAAAATGATAAAAAATATTTAAAAAAAAAATATAAACAAATCCCTTAATTTTTTGGATTTTAAATATTTTTGAATTTCTTTTAAAATATCCGGCTGGACCAGTATTACTTTATGAGACATAATGTTGGGCTGACAAAAAGCAATATACCCATAAAATGATTGTAACAAGGATGGTGATGTTGAGATATGGGAGTAGCAAGATAAAAAGGGATAGAATCCAAAATGAATCCATTTGGAAAAGTTTAGGAGTGGCACCAATAGGCAATAAAATGAGAGTAAATTTAGGTGGCCTGACCATGTGATGTGAGTACAACACCTGTTAGGAGGTGCGAGTTAGTTCAAGTGGAAGGAATGAAAAGAAAAAAGCTAGGCCTAAAAAGACGTGGTTGGAAGTAGTCCGAAAAGATATAGGGACTTATGGCCACGTTGAGAGGGTATGACCTTAAATAGAGCAAAATGACATACCAATATTTGTGCAACCAATCCTAATTAATGAGAAAAAGACCATAACAATGATGTTGACGATCAGCTGGACCACTAAAATTGACCAAAACCAGATTGGCCAATGCCCAATTCTTGTTTGACCGGTTGAGTTTGTGAACATTGGTTGGGCCCCGTCGGGCTTGATCGCGATCCTTACAAGGATTCCCAAGCCCACTAGGATTGGGAAGAAGAGGCCCTCCTTAGCCTAGTCTGAAATTTGCTTCGCATAATTTACGCAAAGAAAAAAAAGGAAAAGTACAGGAAAAAAATCATTGAGCTGGGCCTACCATGTTGTGGCCCAGGCCTAGCCCTTAGGTCACATTTTATCACCCTAGCTCTAGCTTTTTATGGCCAGGACGCCTGGCCTATTGCCAGCCCATTTTAAACAATATGTCATTGCTCACTTGATATGTTTCAAGTTAGGACTGCACAAATATAGTCAAAATTGCGAGAATATTGACGTTATAGACTATTATACTTTGTTTTTTATTATTTTTAAAAAAAAGCTACAAAACCTTTTTGCTAAAAAATATTAATGAAAAGAAAAAAGCATTTACCTTTGCGGGGTGCGGTTTGTATAGAGCCGAGGCTCTAAACAATCAAATTAGAACCCACTTTCTGATTGTATCAAAATATACAGTTTTAGTATTGAAAAGTTTTGTGATAGCCTTAATTTATATTTTCATCTTTACTTATAAAATTTAAAGCATAAAAAATAATCAAAATCAAACTGATCTATGAAATCTTGAAAATTTAAAACATTGACTGTCAAAAACCATGTCACAAGATACTTTATTTCCAAAACTTGAAGTTCATTTTTCTTCTAATGTCAATGCAATATTCAAAGACCGTTAGCAGTGAGCTGATTAACACCCTGTGTGAATTCCCAATACTTGCTTTTCGAGAATCGTGGACTCCCAATACTTGCTTTTCGAAAATCGTGGACGTTTGGTAGTTCTAGACCAATAATAAACAATTTGATTAATCATATGAAAATTAGTGCATTTAACACACAATTACGTCATTATTTGTTTAATTAATCCAATCCGTGTATTGGGCAACTAACTTTGAATGTTAGAATATCTAAGAGAAGCTAATTAATTAGTCAAATGATTAGGATTAACCTTATCTCACTTTATGTACTTTAACGGTTTTTTGACTGGGTAAAAGTCATGATGAATCTGGGCCATTCATAGAGCATCGTAGTTTTCGATCGATCGAT
Organism: Amborella trichopoda; assembly: GCF_000471905.2. The sequence continues at coordinate 2,666,149 of NW_006499905.1, read as the reverse complement.
GTGTTGCCACGTATGGGCACGGCAAGAGATAGGCCTATCTCCAACATGTTTTTTCTTCGAAATGAGTTGGTTTTTCACGTGCCACTTTTTGCTTTTCCTAGAACCTCGAGCATGGCACGTGCGACCAACTCTATAGAGAGAGAGAGAGTGAGATTTTTTGAATTTCCAGTATGGGCGACCACTTAGGTGACAATATTTTAGCGTATTTTGACTATAGTCTAAGATGAAAGAAGTGGAGATCCAATATGATGGAGGTTTTGAAACCTTGCCCCATAATACTAGGAAAGAAAGTTAAGATAGATAAAAGAAACGGGCAACCCAAATAAAATTGTTTAAATTTCATGAAGGAAAATTGTTTGGTGCGTCCAAGCCCGCACCCGTTACTATACGCGCTTGGCGATCTACACCGTCCACCAAAATCGAGTCTCGCAAATAAATGTCTTCCAAAGAAAAAGTAAAATCAACTGTTCAGATACTTTCCCCAAAAAAAATATCATTTTTAGTTTTTAAAATTTATTTATTTTACTGATTAATAATCTCTATGTTAAAGATTATATATTCCCTGAATTCAATTTCAAAAATAAATTATTAAAGGGCCTGGATTTCTACATGTGAGTCTATGGACTCCTAGAAACCGTGTCCTTTCATTAATAGATGGAAATGTGATAGTAAAAATCACTTAGGAATATTAGTGATAATTTCCCTTAAAGTGGTTCCCAAGAAATATTTTGAAAACGTTGGTTAGTTGTGAGTATTTGAATGTAGATTTGGTTCTAAATTTCAAATTTCAAAACGAGCGATCTGACGCCTCATTTAATCACTCATGGAGTGGACCATTGAGGTTTAAAGTCATTGCATTATAGGAGAGACACTAGGATTATTTAATCACTCATCTATTTGAAGAGCACTACATTCATTTAAAGTAGGGGACCATACGGCTCAAGTATTTCATTTATGTCTAAATTTGTTGGTGCAGTAATAACACCAACAATTTAAGAACTTGGGAATCAAATAACTTTAGTTGAACTGGACCTCAATAAGTGTATGTGCATGTATGCGCGCCTTATATAAGAACATGAGGTTTGTATAGGGCCTCAACTTTTAACAATCAAAGTGAGGGGCACCTTCGAATGATATCAAAAGATAAAAAGTTTCGGTGTTGGAAAGTCTTGCAGAAAGATAAGGTTTCGGAGCCGAAAAGTGGCATAAAAATTTATTTTCAGCCTTAATTATGAAGTTTAAAGCTCCAAACATAGTTTAGATCAAGCGGATTAAAAACACTTAGAAATCATAAAAATGGATGGTTTAAATAATGTATAACAAGATGCACTATTTTTAACACTTGAAATTCTTTTCTTTAGCAATATTCATACACCTTGAAGTCCAAATGCTGAACATGCAGGTTTTTGAGATGCACCTTACTTTTATAGTATAAGGTTGACGCTTTATATAAAATTTTCCTTTTCCATATATATATAGCAATGATCTAATGCAACGGTTATATTATAATATAATACAACAATACTTCTAAAAAACCATGTTTGTGGTATTTGTATGACCCAAAATTTTACACGCACACTCTCTTCATCTCAATAATCAATACCCAAAAAAGGGAGTTCAATTTGAATCTTAGATATGGGCAAAATGAGTCCCCTCCAAACATGAATCTAGACTACTCATTTGGTAAATTTCGAGATCTTGGCCTTTATAAACTCAAAATCATTTTTTTCTTTTTTAACATTGTTCATCTAATGATAATAAAACCATCCAAAAAAAATGAAATGAAAAAAATCTTTCTAAGA
>NW_006499905.1:2608681-2643059 GCF_000471905.2 Amborella trichopoda | reverse complement strand
AAAAAAAATAAAAAAAAAAAAAAAAAAAAAAAACCGTAAACTGACTCGCCGATTCACTGTTCGGACTCGCCGATTCCGTACAGTGAATCGGCGAGTCACTGTGCAGAATCATCCGGTTCTCTCTAGAACCGGACGATTTCCGATTTTTCAACCGATCCGGTCCCTTTTCGTGAATTCCGAGTCGAACCGGGCGAGTCCGGTTCGACTCGGCGTTTTTTAAAACGCTGGTTTAAAGCAATGATTTAAAAAATGGATCAATGATCCGGATCGGGCACTTCAAAGATTGGTCCAGGTCGGTGAATCGTCTGTTTGGATCACTTTTTTACTGTACAGAAAAAAATCGTGAACCAAGAAAAAGGCACGTGAAACAAAAGTGAACCGGCAAAAAACCGGTTCAGATTGGTGAATTGACAGTGTGAATCGTCATTTTTATGTAGAGAATCGTTGTTTTATTGTGCAGAACCGCCGGTTCTATTCTAGACTCAATCGTTTTGCTATATATAAGAAAAAGCCAAACGTGATGACCGATTTCTGGGTCAGACCGGACGATTCCATGTCGACCCAGTATTTTTAAAATCACTTGTTTGAATAATGCATCACAATATGCACTATTTTAAGAACAATAAATTATTTATTTCTTTGAAAATTATTTTTAAAAAACTTATATTGAAATAATTTGAAACAATCTCAATGATGGGTTTCCTTTTCATTTTTTAGTAATTAAAATACAAAAAGACTTAAGAAATGCACAGTTTCACTCACCTTGATTTAAAGGCGTGCTTTCATTTCGAGCTTATTTAGTTAACAAATTCTCAAAAAGATATTTTTTTGTCTTCTCTATTCTAAGAAAATTTTGATTTAGTAAGTAAATGGAAGTCATTATTTACCATTCTTAACATATAAACCATAATTTAAAACAAATACAAAGTTTACAAATCACAAATTTGAATGGTTGGCACACAACATGATAAAAAACAAAGGGACATTACGGGAATTCTTAGCTCATTTCTTTGGAAATTGAAACGTGCGAGGAAGAAGAGGATACGAGATCTTCACTTTAGTCGCCATCAACATTTTCTAGACCCTTATTATCGTAAATTTTGTGGCCATTTCGGACATTTATCACGAAATAAGATGCACTTAATCCCTGAAAAGACTTCTATGCCCCACATAGCATGTCTCAGGGAAATGGAAGAATTTAGTCAGCCAGAGATGAGGGTGGCACTGGCAACGGGCCTGGCCCTGGTCCCCATGGGGCCCGGTTCGAAACAAATTAGAAGAAAACAAATAAAAATCTTAAAAACTAAAAATGGTTATTTTTGAAGAAAAATTTTAGACCATTCATTTTTATCTTTTTTTGAAGGGACCACCACTCCAAGCACATCTTTGAGATGGATGTGTAATGCGTTAGGGGATGCAATGTAGTTATGTGTCACCCGGACACATATGAATTAATGATACTTTATAGGATATAGTTTATATAAGGTTTCAACTTTATTTGTAGAAGTAAGATTATGACATTCCATACTACCCATTTTAAATGGATTGTATAGATTGGGTACAGTTGGCATACATATGCATCCGTAGGTGTAGAAGTAAGGTGCACCTTCAAATTTTATCATGATATATAATTTTGATGTAATATGTTTTTAGGATTATCTCAAAATCTATTTTTATATCTCATTATAAAATTTTAAATTTCAAAAATAGTTAAAATCAAGTAGATCTATAAACATATGAAAATCTTGAAAATGGACGGTGTAGATAATATGTTGTAAAATGTACTATTTCTGTGACTTAAAATCTTTTTATTTTTCATAGTCATACATCTCGATGTCGAGATGATCAATCACAAGGTTTTTCAACATTAAAATGACCTTTTCCGATGGATTTTTGAGGGGCATCCGTAGTTCTAGATTATAAGGTAGCATCCTTATATAAACTTTTTTTTGTATAGATTTGATGTCTTTTCAAGTAACATTAAAAAGGTGTGGTTTGTATAGAGCCTAGGCTCTAAACAATCAAATTAGAGCCTACCTTCAAATAGTATCGAGAAATGTGGTTTCAATACTAAAAATATTTGTGACAGTCTTAAAATATATTTTCATCTTTATTTATAAAGTTTAAAGCTTCAAAAATAGTGTAGATAGATAGATCTTATGAAAATCTTGAAAATTGACAGTCCTAAAATACGTTACAAAATACACTATTTCCAAAACTTGAAATCCACTTTTTTTTCATGTCCATGTATCTTGATGTTCAGATGATCAATTTGGGGATATTTGAGCAACAAAACAACCTCTTCTAATGAAATTTTTTATGTAGGCTCAAATTTGATTGTTTAGAGCTTCGGCTCTATGTAAACTTTTTCGATATTAAAAAGTATCACATCTTCTAAGATAGTACTAAATCTATACCATCTAAATATAATAACTGGTGCAAAGTTCTACAAATAAGGTTGTAATATTATAAGAACCTTTTTTTTTAAAAATTTAAATAGTTAATAATAATTGTGACCTCTTATACTAAAAGTAAATAGTCTAATTTACTGTTCATTTCCATTTCAAATAGAGGGTTTTAAGAATAATTTACTAATTTTTAATAAGGGAAATGTGTCAGTGTACCTATCTTATCATTTGTTTAAAATGTTACTCCTTCCCAATTATTCCAACTCAGGATAAATATCTTTTGATGGATTTTCTAAAATAAAATAAAAATTGTCTAAAATGTTATCTAATCGACCTTTTAGGTTCATTTCAATAAATTTTGGGCATCGAGAGAATATTAATGCCATGAAGGGTTCAGGTTTATACATTGTCCCATATGGTACATGTTGAGTACTACCGCAAGAGCACATTGTACACTTACACCCTTTTTTTTCTTTTTTTTCTTTTTTAAATGTTACTGTGCACACTTACCCCCTCATATCAAAGAGCTAGTCAAGGGAATTCTTTTCAAGAGCAAATGAATTACAAATGTTTTTTTTTTAAAAAAAACAAAATTGGTTGGGAGGTTACATCGTAGACAGTAATGAAGTGTATGCCCCTGCGGGAGCATGTAATCTTTTGTCTTCCTCCCTAACATTTCAATATTGGAACTTCCTAACATGAGTAATTTAGTTTTTTGTAGCATAAAGGGAGAGACCTTTTGCTGGGAAGGCGGTGACAAAGTGTGCCTTTCGGCTGAACTCGTGGTACCTATTTGGAGTCCCAAATCACTCCCAAATAAAATAATAAATAAACACAGAAATAAGAGCCAAAAACCAATAATATTTTATCAGTCTAAGATTTAATACTGTCACTAACATATAAATTATAGCAATTCTTAAAATTAATATTATCATCAATCTTATAATATCATTACTGTGTTGTCTTTGTTTGTTTTGGGTGTCTTTTTTTGGGGAGTTTTAAGATTAATTATTGATATGATTGGATCACTCACTATTGTTACAACAGCTAACTACTAACATGTATGTTTATTTTATTTTGAGAGACTCGAATTATTATTTTCACCCATGGTTTTGCTATGTACATCACTTACAGAGGGAAAAAAATCTAGAAAACATGATATTTCCACCCATGTTATGGGTGTTAGAGAAAATTAGGTAAAAAGAAGGCACAAAATTAAAGTTTGCTCAATACAAGTGGTCTAATATTGTGTTCAATTGACTGGCGGATATTCGTGTTGTGCAGCTTTTGGTATGGTGGGGCGGCTGCAATGTTTGCAATCTCTCCCTCTCTGTACTATTGCAACTATGCAGTGTTCTGGGACTCGGTCGGGTCCACCCGTCCTCGAGTTTCTGTGTATAATTTGGGATATTTAAAAATTTCAAAAAATAAAAATTGTAAAAATATTAGGGGTAGCAATGGGTTGGGTCCGGCTGGACCCGGACCTAGACCTGAATATATTCGGGTCCAAGTTTTGGATCCGGGCCGACCCTTTGGGTTCAAAAGTTGGACCCATACCCATACCCATCGGGTCCTAGGTATGGTCGGGCCCATTGCTTCATGAGCTTTCGTTTTTGTAGCCGACAATGGTGAACAACAGATAACTAATTTTTGAAGGGTGGGCGATTAGAGAGAGAGACATTCGAGATCCAGAGAGAGAGCTATGTCTCCAAGAAACTGAGAGAGGGAGGTTGGTATGGGGTTTGGCTGTTTGGGGAATTAGGGGAAAACAGAAAGTATTGAAACCATTTTAGGGTTGGGATTTTGACCTTTGGCTTTGGATAAACTAAAAATTCGGGTCCGGGTACCAACCGGCTCAGGTATAGCAGGACCCTTACCCCGAACCCAGGACTATCAAGATACCTTTTATTGGTGCCAAACCCTACCCACGGGTCCAAAACTTGGACCCATACCCGGACCATTGTCTGGTATACCTGGCGGGTATGGGTCGGGTCCGGGTTCATTGCCACCTCTAAAAAATGTAGATATGTTATTCAAATTTTCTTACATGACTCAAATGTATTTGGCAAATATAAATGAGTATTTTATGCTATAATCACGTTTTCATATTTTTAAGATTTTTTTTAAAATATCCCATGTTGTAAATTGGGTTTCTCTAAATCCATCGTTTCTTTATGTTTTTTAACCTTTTTTGAACTTTTTAAAGGAGATTTGGATTTCAATTTATTTTTTATACATGCTTTTTATTTTTTCAATTTTTTTTTTAAAAAAATTAGGGCCTTTAAGCTCTGTGCTACCCTAACAGCTGAGTAACTCGCATTGGCCTGGGAGCGAGTCCCCTGGCCGAGGCGAGTCCCGGCACACTGCAACTGCAACTCATCATTTTTATGGGATCATCTCTCTCTACTATTACACCTACGGGTCACTATTTCAGTGGGATAATGTAGCAAATGAGCTTTACAGCATGAGGAAGGTTCTATATATATATATATCTTGTTAGGGGACCATTGCCACAATGTATTTCTCTCTATTGCGAGGGGACCATACTAATGGATGGAGCATGCTACGATGGTAGAGGGATACCTACTTGGAAATGCAGAGAATTTTAAGGGTGGCAAGGGCTGCTTGGCCCTAAACAATTAGGGCTTGGGCCACAAAATGTAGCCTTAGGACCGAGCAACCACAGCCTTAGGGTAGGGTTAGGTTGGGCCTTGGCTAAGGCTGACCGGACCTTTTTATTATTTTATTATTTGGCATGTCCCAGCTTTAATAGGGCTATGGCCAAACCTAGGCCTTTTTGGCCTGATCAGGACCAGGCTGGGCCTGGGCTGGCTCTATGGGGGCTATTGCCCAAGGCGCCCCATCCCAATCCCAGCCTAGCGTGCTCGACCCCTTGGGGGCCATAGCAAAGGTTAGGAGTATGGATTCCAACTCGACTTGCATTTATGGGTGGAAAAATTAGTTAAATATCCCTGTTTTGGAGTAGGTGGACAAATTGGTTTTCAAGTAACAGTGGTGTTCAATGGGAATTGACTATGAAATGTTGATGTATAGTAGAGTGTATTTATGCACCAAACAACAATACTCTTCTAGCCATATATACCACTATCAAATTCTCCATATGACCTTTTTGGAAAAAAAATTCTCAAGTTGGCATTCTCTTGTTTTCTCATCACAAGAGTCTCCTCACTACATCTACTTTCTCCAAAAATCATATTCCTATAAATGCGCACTAGCCTCTTTTTAGCACTTATTAGTGAAACTCTCAGTCAAGGAACAACAATACATACATGTGGAGGGTTAGACTAGATATTATGATAATATTGCAAAAAATTTGAAAAAATATTAGTTACGGGCTACACATCCCATCTAGAACCAAGATCCCAATCCAAAACCCCTAAGAGAATCCAAATGTCTAGGGTTTTTGAGAAATTTGAGTTTCCAATTTCTAGGGTTTTCTCTTAGTCACTTAGGAATTCTCGCATTTCTTTTATCTCTTTGATGTAGTTTTGATCTAGCGGTTCAAAATCACTGGTTTTGAACACAAAATTGTGTCTCAACGACTTAAACTACTTTTGTAAGCTTTCTGACAACGTGGTGACTGAGGTGTGGGGTGCTACCACCACATCCCAACTTGTGTTGAGATTTCAGCCAAGATTATCTGTAATGCTAAGTTAATCCGTTTGGTAGGCTCAAGCGTTTTGACCATAACTTTCCAAAAGTGTATCAGATTGAGATTGGGTCTAGACCACTACAAAACTATATTGGTTCCCATTGAAATGATCTATTGGTTTCCATATGGAAAATTTCCAGTAAAATTTGGGTATATATATGTGAAAACTTTCCATAGGGATTGTATACAATGAGACCATTTACCTTTGATACAAGGAGGTCACAATTACTAACAATCATCAGATATGAAATTTGATAGCTTGGACGTATCACAACATTTAAGAATATTTTTTTTAAGTTTGAGCTTGGTCAATGGAATAAATGCATCCATCTAATTTTACATCCAATGGTCAAGATCAAATGTGACTACCTTATAACAAAGACAGATGGTCTCATTGTATACTTTTCCATATTAATATATAGAGAGTTCTTTGGTGCATCCAAGCTTGGACCTGTTACTATCTGGGCTTGGAGATTTACACCGGCCACCAAAATTAGGTCCCGTAAATAATAGTCCTCTAAAGAAAAAGTATAATCAATAGTTCAAATATGTTTTCCAAAAAATATCATTTCTTATTTTTAAAATTTATTTATTTTTACAGATTAATAATATCCATGTTAAAGATTATATATTCTCTAAAAATTAGGATCAAATTATATTTCAAATATAAGTTATTAAGGGGCCCACATTTTTACATGTGAGTCCGAAGACTCATAGAAACCATGTCCTAATATATTGTCTTATGGTGTATGGGAAGGCTTATATGTGTATATTGTTGGAAAAAAGTTCCGGTAAAATGGGGCAAAAAAGAATGGATTTCCTTATTGTTTTGGGTACGTCAGATAATTTTCTCAAGACAATTTTCTCAAGACGATATCTGCCTCCTTTCAATGCTATAAATAGTGTGGATAAGATGGGCAAATTCATCATCTTTCAATGCTATAAATAGTGTGGATAAGATGGGCAAATTCATCATTGGGATACATTGTGAGAAAAAGAGGGATGAGTGCCGGCAAATTTATCATCTTTCAATGCTAGAAATAGTGTGGATAAGATGGGCAAATTCATCATTGGGATACATTGTGAGAAAAAGAGGGATGAGTGCCAAAGCTCTGGCGAAGATTGCGCACCTAAGAATGGGAAAATCGAGCTGTGTGCTGGCAAGTACCTGATCAAGTGAACAATTTCACAGCACATAAAGTGATTGTGTTGGTTTTTCAACAACAACCAATTTCACAGCACAAAGTGATTGTGTTGGGTTTTCAACAACAACCATCAACAGTTATCACATTCTTAATGTCTTCAACAGCTAATCGTTGGATTCTCCTGCACACATTATTAGGAAAGGGGCAACCGATATGAGCATGCAAAGTGTACCATCAATGCACCTTAACGCCTACGCACATATGCACACGTTACGTGTGCTCTACACATGTGTACCGACACTCTCTCCTTGGTTCTAAGAACATTAGGTATGAGAGTGTCCGCTCATATAAACTACTCAATCCTTACTCTCTTCTTCAATGTGGGACTCAACCCCATGTCTTTCTCTCAACTTATTTAGTATAAAAACCACACAAAATATTATATAATTTTGAAATACAAGGATTCCATGGAACAAATATGAGACAATCAAATTTGAGGAGTATACATGGGCAGGTTATCCTTGACCTATGGCGCAGCCAATGTTGATTAATTAGAGTTTTTTTTTTCATTTGATATGTGAACTCTGAGAATGAAGGCTGGGACATTATATTAAGGCATCCACCCCGTACCTACCGATACCCCAACTCCATTCCCAAAAAGTTCAGTGGTATATGTCACCTTTGTGCAAGGGCCATGATAATCTATCGTGATGATTTGGCCTTGGTGCATCCCATAAGAATATTGGACCTAAAATCAAGGTAGGGTGGCCCTAGGCCTCTTCACCTGTCTTGACCGTTTCGGGCCACTTTGTGAGTTGTTATCGCCATATACATATAATTGTATGTATTACATTGAGCACATTGCAAGTGCACAACTTGAAGATTGCAAGTGTATATTGGGAAGTTAATAGGAAGTCTTGTTTCTATGTATGGAAAGGCATTCAAATGGGGTTGTCGCTATTGCACCACAATGTTTGATGGATTATTGGGGATAGAATGACAATTAATTTTTGGATAGATCCATGATTATCAGAAAAATCTATTTTAGAATCTTATGGTTCTCTTATTCGTAAGGACTTGGGAAGTTTTGCCAAGCCTAGGGTTGTAGACTACTTAAATGGTTCTCCAAAATTCTAGTGTTTCCCTATCCTTACACCAAGACAAGCTCTTAGAACCTGGAATCAATGGATCAGAATTTAAAAAGAAGTGAAGGTTGCCTCAATCCCCTTGAAACCCCAATCTGATTTTTTGGTATGGATTCATTCTGCAAATGGAATGTTTTCTGTTAAAGAGGCATGGAGTTTCATCCGTCGTAACGGCCCTTTTTAACCAGTCATTAGGGCACTATGGTCTTCTAAGTGTCCTCCAAGGGCTAAATGGTTCTCGTGGTTGAGCCTTCATCATCGTCTTTCTACCTCTTCTCTCATGCAGCGAAGGGGAATCACCCTTGCTTTTGTGTGCCCTTTTTGTCATCTTAATGATGGCAATATTTGCCATATTTTTCATGAGTGTGTTTTCTCGCAAGGGATTTGGAGGTTGATAGCATGACAATGTGGAAAATGTTTTATTACAGGTTGTTCTATTGCAGCTACACTGCATAAATGGTTAGCATTCAGGTTCAAGTCCGATGGTATTATCAACATTTGGCATTCTCACCTCTTCATAACTATATGGATGATTTGGGAGGAGCGGAACCACCATATATTTTAAGGAAGGATACTCACTCTTGCGAAGTTGACTCGAAGGATCACCTACCATGTTCGTGATTCGACGGATACTAAGGCATGGACTTACCACATCTCAGAAAAGGCAATTATTGAGAATTTATGACTTACGTGGCGGCAGTAGAGAATCAAGTTACCCATAACAATGGCATGGGCTTTTCCATATTTACAACATTTTAAGCTAAATATCGATGGGCATTCTATTCAGAATCTAGGTTAAGCTGGTTGTAGGGGCGTCTTGAGACGGGATGATGGATCTTTTGTTGCTGCTTTCTCGATTCCTCTTGGAATTGCTTCCAATAATTATGTAATATTTCGAGGTTTACAAGAGGGTATTGATTTCACCACTTAAATAGAATGCTTCCCCCTGTAAATTGAGAGTGATTCTTCTTTACTTGTCCAGGCCAAACATGACATGTGTAAAGCTCCATGGGTTCTTCATATCATAGTTGTTAATTGCAAGTCTAGACTTTAGAATCATTCATGGTCCATTTGTCATGTTTACCGTGAGACTAATATGGTGGCCGAAGTTCTTGCCAAAAAGGCTACAATTTTTGTGGAGGCCACTATTTGACGCTCTAGGCCTCCAGATTTTCTTAACCTTCCTTTACTTCATGATGTGGCACAATTATCCTATTATAGGGTTGTAAGATAGTACGATGTAATTTTTTCTATTTTTTATTAATGAAAAACTGGTAGCGGGCCTTCTCCCTCACTGATTTACCCAAAAAAAAAAAGATTTGGATTTTGAGCAAGCCCACAATAGGCAACTAATCCTTGAACGGACTCACCATCTCAGAGCATACTAGCCCTATGGAACCTGAATGTAGTCTCCCAAGCCCCATGGCGGATGAGGTAATGTAACCTTTTTTGTTTTTTTGGGTAAGTTAGTAGGGAAGATATGCCCCTATTTATTTGAAGGCGTTAATATGGTGATGCCAGTAGGAAAAGAGCCTGGGCTTAATTGATAAGCATTTGACGATTTGTAATGCTACGTCCTAAGCTCAATTCCTGCCAAATGTAGGGGCCTTTTCCCCATTGACTTCCCCAAAACAAAAAAATATGGTAATATTAGTGGGAATGGAAACCACAGCATCATGATTAGGTTGTGGGGATGCGGAATGTGCATGTGCACCGTGTGGAATGGCCGTTGTTTGAGTTTCCACGCGGCACATAAGACCCAGGGTGTGCCTCATTGTCATGAGTGGGGTTTTAATGTGGAGAACTTCAATTTTATGTGGAGATAGATGGTGAAAGCCCTAGTTTTCTAGATTCTTAACTTGATTGCAACTTAGTAAGCCACACGGTGTACATCAAACTGCTTACTCTTGAAATCTGCTCCCCACTCATCCAAAGCATGGAAGATAAGGGGATGGCTAACATAAAAACAAACAAACAAACAGGAAAAAAAAACAAAACAAGATGAAGAGTTTTAGGAAAACTAAACTCAACAGAGAAGGGGTTCCACCAAGAATATGTCACCACTTCGATCCACTGGCCTTATGTGAAATAGGATAAAGAAAAGGGGTTTCTAAAATAGATTAATTTGTTTAAATAGAGATATTAAATTAAAATAAAGATAAGAAATAAGTAGTGTACCAGGAGCAAAAGATGGTGCTGATCATGCCAAAGAAGTTATATATGAAACTCGAAATGAATGCAAGATCCTAAAAATAAAGTATTTGAATGGATCTAAACACCAACCCGAGGTATTTAGGACTGGAATGAATAAGCCAAGATGTTGAATCTGATAGAAAGCTTGATCTAGGGTTCATAGAAAGCACACATAGAGGTGCATACCAACTAATGTCATAGTTCAGTGACTGCCGTCCTCACTCAGGCTCCCTCTGCACAGCGCTTCCCTGCATTAGCACCTTGACTTGAACACTCTAAAATGATCTTATGCAGCCAAACTAATAAAAAAGCTCATAACAAGGCTCCACCAATCTTCTACAAATCATGTATACAAGGCGTAAAAATTCCTTCTTTTTTTCCTTGTGTAAGGCAAAGTTAGTCATTTCAATAGTCTACAAAATGAGAGAAAGTAGAATTAGGTGGGCTGATCATGTACAACACATACACGTATAATACATGTTAGGAGGTCTGGGTTGGTCCAAGTGGAAGGCCACAAAAAGGGTTAGGGCCATAAGGATATGGTTAGAATAGTGAGAAAAGATATAAGGATTTATAGCCTTATAGCCTCACTAAGGGTATGACCCTTGATAGATTAGAATGACGGATCACGATTCATATAGCCAACCCCAAATAGTTAAAAAAAGGCTTTGATGATGAATGATTAAGCAAAATTATCAATATTTTCATGCGGAAAAAAAAAACAAGACACTCAAAATTCTAATGTCCGCTTTCATGGGAACCAATCAAAAAATGAGATATACATGAAGTTCAAACGGTGCCTTTTTCATTGTCACAAATCTTTGGGGTACGTGGACAAAATTACGCCAAGTGGTCAATCCAAACTTGGTTTATAAATATGAATCACGTCTAAGGGAAAATTCACCAAATATTATATAAACGGTTGTGGTTTGTGTTAGGTCGAGGTTCTAAACAATCAAAGTAAAGCACACCTTTAAGTATCACGAAATGTGGTTTTAATATTGAAAATCTTTGTGATAGCTTTAAAATATATTTTCATCTCTAATTATAAAATTTAAAGCTTCAAAAATAGTGTACATCGAGAAGATCTATGAAAACTTGAAAATCTTGAAAATTGATGGTCCACAATTGTATTACAAGATGCACTATTTAAATAATTAGAAATCCAATATTTTTCTCATGTCCATACATCTTTAGGTTGAGATGATCAATTTGAGGATATTTGGGCAACAAAACAATCTCTTCTAGATGAAATTTTTGAGTTGTGCCCTAATGTGAATGTTTAAAGTCTCGCACTTATATAAATCTTTTCCAATAAAAATACATCCAAAATATTGATCCAACATCATCATCAACATGACCTTTTCTAGACTATTTGGGGTCAGCTACATGAATCCAGAAATATTAGCGCATAGCAGGGCAATGATTTCATGCAACCTTGTATAGTAATATAATGCAACAACTTTAAAAAACCATCTTATGGCCATTTTCTTGATCCAAATTTTAAAATATATACTTTTTTCATTCTAATGAACAATGAAAAAAAAAAAAAAAATTAAAAACACAACCTAGAAAGGATTTTTTTAGCCCAATTAACATAGGCCGTTCGTTTTGGTGAGATACTTAGATCTAGGCCTTAGAATGATGTTTTCATTTCCAATTTATTGGATGGCTTTATCATCATTAGATGAACAATGTTAAAAAAGAAAAAAATGATTTTGAGTTTATAAAGCCTAAGATCTTGAAATTCACAAAATGAATGGTTTAGATTCGTTTTCAAATGGGACTCATTTTGACCATATCTAGGGTTCAAATTGAACTTTTTTATTTTTTGAGGATTGATTATTGAGATGAAGATAGTATGTGAGCAAAATTTGGGGTCATACAAATACCACAAACATGGTTATCTAGAAGTGTCATTGCATTATATTATTATAATCTTTATTTCTCTGGCGGTTCTCAATATTTGTTTCTAGGTTAGGGTCATAGAACAAGAGAGTGAGCGAGTTATTTTTTATATGGAAAACACTCGTATATTAAAATTACAAGTTAAATATGAGATGGTAAAAATGCCTTTATTTTAAATTTAAAAAAGATTTTTAACTCGACAGATAATTTCTTCGGAGGCAATATGAAAGGGATCGAACATGAACATGCTCGAACTTTGAAAGCATTACTATAGAATGCAAAGTAAAAGAGAAACAAGGTAGAGAAAAATGATTTTAATGAGTCAATATAAACCGGATCATTCAAGTGGAGACTCGCGCACTATATTTTCTAAAACTCGGTAGACTTCTTTTTTGGCTACCCCAACTAATTCATGACAAGGAACATACTCGTAAACTCGACTATCGAGTCAGTACCTTACAAAAAAATTCAACATAAAAATCTAACATCAAACATGCTTTTGTTTATTGGTTACTAAGGTATCCCTTTTCGACTTTCCTGTTATTTACCAAGTGAATAAAAATTACAACTTCTGATATTGTATTTGAGCAGTTTACTGTCCAAGATGTCTCGGCCAATTCAATTTAAAACAAAAAATCTAGTTTGGTAAACAACTGGAAACCAGTTTTGGCTTGGTTTTGACTGGATGAACTTTTTGTAATATAATATAATATTTAATTATCATTTTTGTTTTTTTATAATTTTTAAAATCTGGTCCAATAAATTCAACGATCGAATCGGTTTTGATCAAAAAAGATTCCATACAGATTTATAGTTTGTTATCAATACAAGTGGATTAGCATCTAAGTCCCACCTACCAAGCAAAAATCTCTCCTATATAATTGTCATGCTAACAACTTCGTCTTCCCCTCAGGGTGCCCTACAATGACCTCTACAATATAAAACCAGCCAATTTGACTTGATTACTGCCAATATATGTATAAATTTCAGTCATAAAGTTGGAAAGTAGTTTTTTCCTTATGGTTGGTTAGTAGGAGAAATATTGATATGTTCTCTAACTTGAAGTAATCAGAATAAGAAATATGTAATTAAAGTATGAAGAAAAATAATGGGTTTAAGATTGAAAGCTTATTATTATTATTACTTTGAAAGCGATTAAAAACATATTATTTGAATGCCTCAAGTCAAGCTCGATGTTGAATGGTGAGGGTGAGTTTCTAATCTTTTACATAGAGTTGGACATGAAGTAAAGAAGCATGTTAAGACTTAAGAGGAGAATGCCACAAATCAAGCTCGATGTTGAATGTTGAGGTCACAATCATCATTCTTTCCATGTGACCTCACCTTCATGTGTAAATGATAAATGTTTTATTTGTTTCTTCAATGAGTCAGTGGGGAGAGGGCCTCTGTCCTTGATAGGAATTGAGCCTATGATGTACCGTTGCAAACCTCTGTCCTTGATAGGAATTGAGCATATGATGTAGCATTGCAAATTGTCAAGCGCTCTCCCCAATCTTTGATAAAATTGAGCCTATGATGTGGCATTGCAAATTGTCAAGCACTCTCCCCAATCCTTGATAGGAATTAAGCTTATGATGTAGCATTGTAAATTGTCAAGCGCTAACCAATTAAGCGCAACTTTTTTTCTTGAAAGAATGGTAAGTCAACAGGAAATTAGACTCTTATCATTTGGTGAGAATGGAGTCAAAGACCTCACCACGAGACTCGACAATACTACCACCAAGACCTTAGGCCATTCATAAGTCTTTGAAGACAATTGCATGTAGATCATGTAAGAACTGACACACTTTGTTAAATGACCTACATGTGATTACATAACGAAGGAGATAAAAAGGTCACATAGCATATGATTATGTAAGAACCGGCACACTTTGCATTTTGATGTATATTCACATTTTAACAAAAAAAAAAAAAATGGACAATCGGTAGTTTTGCCCAACAAAAGACTGAACATGGATTGCTTTTCTCCTTGTATATGCGTAGTCTTGGCCAATGCTTGCAAAATCGAATCACTTAATAGGCTAGATCAATCGGATCCAACCTTTAAAAAAGTTTTAAAAAAGTGCTATAATTTTATAAAATTTAGGTTTCAAGGTAAAAAAAATAATGGTATTTGGATTATGGTTTCTTGTTATTTTATTAAAAATATGGATCAAGTCTAAGTTTTATTGTCCTTTTAATTTATTTTACAATCGAAATAAAGTTTAAAATGCAACTCATAGCAATAAAAGAGATCTTTCTTACTCAATTTTTTTTATTTTTATATTATATAATCTCGAATACCACTTATGCTTATAAGGCATCTTGCCTACTCATGTCGTTTTTCTATTTTCTTTTGTATTTCTATAACATATTACATAGGTTTTTTTTTTTTTCTTATTTTCATTTGTTATTTTCATATGTTTTGACTGGATTGGCTGGTTCCTAACAACACTAGTTAGTTCGCTCTATATGGCAAGAACCGGATTGACCCCACCGATTCTCTATTTGAATTAGGCGATTCCGATCCAGAGTGAGAGATGGATCCAAAGAGAACATTAAGGAGTAGGAAGAGAAAATAAATAAGAGTGAGAGAGAGGGGGAGAGAGAATATGAACTACTAAAAAAATGCATGATAGATATGGAAAATTAAGCAAAATTAGACATTAGCCTAAAAGACAGAGGGGGGCGATACTTTCATTTTATAAAAAAAAATTTCACCCAGAGAAGCCAGTTGCATGGACTTCAGTCTTTTGATGCATAGCCACGAAATATCACTTATAGAGCGAAGTAGAAAATGTTCTCTTTTTTTTTGGGTAAGTCAGTGGGGGGAGAAGGCCCCTACCCATTTTTCAAAGGATAAGTCAGTAGGGATTTGGGCTCCTACACTTTGGTGAGAATGGAGTCAGAGACTTTATGTAGCTTGTTGGTACTACCACCAAAGCCCCATTCTCGAGAATATGTTATTATAAGCTTAAATGCATGCAAAACATTCTTTTTTATAAATATTGCTATACGAGATTTAAGAGAATTGGATGGGCATTGGCTTTATGGTGCATAACAACTAAATAATGAGTAGTGATCCTATGAGATCCTCCCACACCCATGTGAGTAAGACCCAAATGATCACCATCAAATTTGGCACAGATCTCTAGAAAAGTCAAGTCCTACACCCATGTAATAATTTTTTTAGAGATCTGTATCAAATTTAATGACGATCCTTTAAAGTCCTATTCACATAGGTATGGGATGGTCTCATAATGTTATTTCTCATAAGTAATTACTGCTTAATAAGTAGGGACTCTTCATTATCCATGCAATAAGGCTAGGCCTCTTGAAACTCCATTATTTTCTGTTTGGGTCAGGTACTTTGTTATGCTAACGAACAGACCAGCCTTAAGGTGTAATGTAACCATCGATATCTCATTTTTCCAAAAAAAAGTACATGTTTTTCTTGGGTAAATAAAAGGACATGTGCATATGAATTAAAGAAAAATCTTTGGATTAGGCTTTGAGAGACATGACATGTGCTCTTTCTTGTATGAGTTTTGTTGTTAATTTAACATATGTGATATGTTGTGACTTGAACGGGTGGCAATTGGATAAGGTTCACCCCCAACTTGAAGGGTCGATCTAACATGGGTCTAGGCTTGATCCAAATATTGAACCCAGTGAGTCTCATCTGGGTCCAAATGACCTAGACCTGATTTGATCAGGTATGGGTCTAAGTCTATCCTAAACCTTAACTAGATGGGTCAAATCTTCCAGGGCTTTCCGAGCTTAACTAATATTTATATGTGGCAAATTTACATATCTTGAGTCATAATTTAGGACAATGTAGAGATTGACGAAAATGTTGCATATAGAATTAGAACTGGCTTGGCGAAGTGGAGATGTGCAACCGGAGTTTTATGTGATCGCCACATATCAATAAAGCTGAATGGCAAGTTCTATAGGATTGTTGTGAGACCAGCTTTGTTTTACGGATCGGAAGGTTGGGCGGTCAAGAAACAACATAAACATATAATGAGTACAGTTGAGATGAGGATTTTGAGATGGATGAGTAATAAAACAATAAGAGATAGAATTTGAAATAAATAAATTAAGGAGAATTTAGGTATTACACCAATAGATGATAAGATGAGAGAAATGAGACTTAGGTTGGCTATATGTAGCGCAGACCCAATATATTACCTATTTAGATATGCGAATTAGTTTAAGTAGAAGACTAAAAAATGGCAAGAAGTAGACCCAAAAAGACAAAATTAGAAGTAAGGAGAAAAGATATGGGGACTTATGGAGTCACTGAAAGTATGACCCATAATATAGCAGAATGATAGATTAGGATTCGTGTAGCCAACCTCAATTAATTAAAAAAAAGTTGACATTGATGATGATAGATGTATATATGCAACATTTTCTATATATTTCTATATATTGACCCCTAATTTCCGTATTTCCCTTTTAGCTTTTACAAAAGGAGCAAACATGTGGTTCTTGGTGATCAAGTGGAAACTTTCCACCCGTGACTCAACAGCCCTTTCTTTGCGAAACCTTTAGTCATCAATCATCCCTTAGAAACTAAGCATTGATCCCCTTGAAATTTGCATCCATCTCCACCATTCATACTATTCAAACATTTAATGGCCAATAAATTTCTAAACAAGGGAATATGCCTTTCTTTTTTTATACGCCTCAAAAGACCTCATCCTTGGAAAGTTTCAAATGGTACTTCTCTGTAAATTTCATTGAAATTGAGTTAATGAGACAAAATGGGGCATCTTTTGTTGAGATTTTGACGTAAGTTGTCATAACCTACATATGAGGATGAATTTCTTAGGAATTAGGAATGATTTATTGTTATTATTGCCATAATAATTGACTCGAAAATTCAATGAGAAAGATGGTTATGACTCAAAATTATGTTCCTCTATTTTCTTATTAACTATATAAAAACATAACCGGCAAAATAATAGGTTTAAACTTAGAAAATTAGGTTCTCTAAGCTGAGATATTTGAAAATATATATATATATATATATATGGAAAATAGTTTGATAGGGATGCAGCTTTATCAAAATAAGTAAAGTCTCACCTATTAACTCACCTAAAATTATAATTTAAGCATTAGAAAATATTTACATCAATTATTTTGGCTTGAACATTAGGGTTGTGTAAAAAATAAAATTTAAAGTTCTAAAATTAGTGTATATTGTAACAAATTATCTAGATCATCTATTACACTTTAAAATAAGTGGTTATTGACCCATAATATATGTACCATTTTTTTAGTGTCGAAGTTTATTATCGACGTTGAAAATTGATTTTAGAACCACAATAGAAGTTTATGTTATTTAAAGTTTTGTTTTTTTGTTTTTATAAAGTCTGGGCCGTATAGAAACCCCATTATATTTTATTTTTTTATGTTTGCAAAAAGTCTTTAAAAAACATGTGACCCCACCAAATGGCTTTTCTAGTCACACGTGTGACCCACTGAGTATAATTAAGAAGCAGACTAGAAGAGCAAGGCTGGAATGCATTTATGTCATTGTCGGTTTTTTTTTTTTTCTCCTTTATTTATTTAAAGAAGAGTTAAAGACTTTTCTAAATTTCCTTTTGGAAGGAAAAGAACAAGTACAGAAAAAGCATGGCCTACAACTAGTAACCCTTTGACCTTGCATAAATCGACCGCCTTTGGGTTGCTTGTCCCCCAAGAAAAAGAATCATCCTTACATTAATTGATTAATCAATGTCAAGATATTATATGCTCCTGCCGGAGCATTATAGGCATTTAAATAAAATCTAAAAGATTTCATGCTCTCGAGGGATCATAATATCCATTTACTCCCTCGTGCAAAACCAAATCTAGGAGCATGTTTAGGACCTCAAATTTTGAGAGATGTAACATCTTCAACCAATATGCCATAATCAATTAAAAATTTGTTCAAATTGCATTATTTATGGGCTTAAAAAAAAAAATTGTACTTCAAGATTGAATAGAAACCATCCCATTTTTTAAGGTGAAATCTACATGTAAGGAAATTCAAAATTTAAAATGTTCACTTTGAATATAATCATCTACTGATTTTTAATTGGTTATCAAGTTTAGAAACAAAAAGACTTTTCCAAGTCACTCTTTTGCTCGAGGGAGTTGGTGTACAGTATGCCCTGCGGGATCATAATACGGGAGCTCCGGTCTATACATGGTTTGAACTTTGAACTGCCCTTTAAGTATATTTGAAATGACTTAAGGTCCTCTTTTTAACCGATGCTTACAGTGCATGAAATCACACCCATGTTCACACTTTGCCCTAATTATTGCCTAATTACACTTGAAATAAAAACCCTAATGAATCAAAGGTATGGTTAAAAAGTGGGTTTTTTATGGACTACGGATGTAAGTCATGTAACATATCTTAAATCATTGAAAATACAATTCCATCACATATCCATGTTTTTGCAGCTCTAAATGCAAATATGGTGATGTGTGAAGTGGGAAAATGAGGGACCCCGAAAATTTCTTTTTCAAAAACTACCTCTTTAAATCTAAAAGTTTTTTTTTTTTATTCATGATCCCAATGGTCGAAATTATCCCCCCATAAAAAGTTTTGGATCGAAAATCTGTCTATAAGATGGATTTTCCATCTCTAAGGTGGATTTTGGAGGGGAGACAGTTGAATCTCTAGAAGTTAACAACGATCAATGGCAAATTTAGTAGCCAATAAACTATATGCTCCATATTCACTCCTTTGGTTAAGATTTTGTTTAGGAGTACTTCAAGGACACTATTTTTGGGAGGGTGTATTTTTGGGAGGGTGCAGTTTGTATAGAGCCGAGGTTCGAAACAATCAAAGTAAAGGCCACCTTCAAATAGTGTCGAGATATGTTGCTTCAATACTAAAAATCTTTGTGATAGCCTTAACATATATTTTCACCTTTAATTATAAAGTTTAAAGCTTTAAAAATAGTGTAGATCGAACAGATCTAAAAAAACTTGAAAATCTTAAAAATTGGCAATCAAAAAATGCGTTACAAGGTGCACTACTTCCAAACTTGAAAACTATTTTGTTCTCATGTTCATGCATCTTGATGTTGAGATGATCAATTTGAGGATATTTGGACATCAAAACAACCTCTTCTAGTGAAATTTTTGAGATGGGCTCTAATTTGATTGTTTAGAGGCTTGGCTCTATATAAACTTTTTCCTTTTTGGGATGTATTCTCTTCAACCTAGAGAACAATCTCAAAAAAAATAAAAAGAAAAAAGACAATGCGCCCTAAATAAGCTTGAAAAAATAGTATTCTAAGATTGAATAGAAACATTTCAATCTCTAATTAGTCAAATCTAAGTATTTAGAAACTAAAAAAAAATATTTCTTTATTTTTTAACATCTGATGATTCTAAAGTTGATCCTGAAAATTTCATGGTCAAATTGGCAAAATCTCCTAAATAGCTCCTTTAAACAATTGTGTTCTTCCAGCCATTGAAAAAGGCTCTCTTAATACAAAGGACTTGAAACTCTTGTTGAGATATATTATAGGTGCAATTTGTATCAAGTTGCAACTTTTCTTGTAGAAGTAAGATTGTAATGTTTCATATCCTCTATTTTAGTTGGACAATATAAATTTGTCATGTTTTTTAAGACAGTGTGTTTACAGCTAGAATCTGAAAAAAAAAATATAAATAAGGTTGTGATATTCCATAAATTTTTAAGACAGTGTGTAAATCTTGGAAAATTTATGAAAAAACCATCTCTGATTTGTCACATCTACACCATCTAAATAAAATAGATGGTATAGATTACTGTAACCTTGCTTTTAGAAATAAAGCTGCAACTTTATATAATGCAATTCCTATATTATGTCCCATACTATATCCATAACAACGACCATATTAATATCTTGTTTCTTACAAAGAATGGTAGTTATTACATGCTCAAAAGTTGTTGCTTGGTGGTGTCCTAAAGATGAATTTACCTACAACCCTTGAGGCAATTGCGATTCCTCTTAGTAGGGGCCAAATGTTATTTGAGATTGCATCAAGGATGTGCCTCGAAATAAGGAGGTCTACTTTATATTGTTTATTTTCATAATTAATTGGCCACTATTATGGGCAGATTTGTTCATCATACTACGCATGCTACATCCCCCAGCTTCCAACAATTATACCACAATATAATTGGGTTCCACTGTGCAATATGGAAATGGATATTTATAATTTTTATGTATATATTCCATACATAAAGATATTTTGATCTTTTAGAAATTTGGATATTTTTTTGATTTTTTTTTAAGGAAAAATTTTATATAGAACCTAGGCTCTAAACAATCAAATTAGAGCCTACCTCAAATATTTCACTAGAAATATCCTCAAAATTATGCACGGGCATGAGGAAAAAAATGGATTTCAAGTTTTGGAAGTGTAACGCATTTTTTGACCGTCAATTTTCAAAATTTTCAAGTTTTTATAGATCTACTCGATCTACACTATTTTTTAAACTTTAAATTTTATAATTAAAGATGAAGATATATTTTACGGCTATCACAAAGATTTCTAGTATTGAAACCACATTTCTCGACATTATTTGAAGGTGTGATTTACTTTGATTGTTTAGAGCCTACCTTCAAATAGTGTCGAGAAAAGTTTCAATACTGAAAATATTTGTGATAGCCTTAAAATATATTTTCATCTTTATTTATAAAGTTTAAAGCATAAAAAATAGTGTAGATCAATAGATCTAAGAAAACTTGAAAATCTTAAAAATTGACGGTAAAAAAATGCGTTACAAAATACACTATTTTCAAAACTTGAAATCTACTTTTTTCTCATGTCCATGCATCTTGATGTCGAGATGATCTATTTGTGGATATTTGAGCATCAAAATAACCTCTTCCAGTGAATTTTTTGATGTAATCTCAAATTTAATTGTTTAGAGCCTCGACTCTATATAAACTTTTCCTTTTTAAAATGTCACTTGAAACATCATAGTTTTCCTTCTTTTTTAAATAGCGTATAGATGTGTGTAGCGTTACAAATAAATATTTTTTGCACTAATCATTGCAAGTAAACTAGATAGAGACCATAAACGGATTTTATTATTGTCGTTATGGATGTTAAGCTTAAATAATTGTGAGTTAGGCTCATTATGCAGCGTCTATAGAGTCAAATTTTTTTCTTGTACTAGTGTTTAAGAAACATTGTGTCGTATTGGAGACACAGCATCGGTGGGTGGGTGATCCAAATTATAGCCTCATAAGTTGTCTAATTTATACTAAATTATTTTATGGGAAAAGTTTATATAGAGGTGAGGCTCTAGACAGTCAAATTCGAGCCTACCTCAAAAATTTCACTAGAAGATATTGTTTTGATGCCCAAATATCTTTAAATTCATCATCTCGATATCAAGATACATGGACATGATAAAAAAATGGATTTCAAGTTTTGGAAATAGTGTATTTTGTAACACACTTTTGGACCGTCAAATTTCAAGATTTTCAAGTTTTCATAGATATCTCGATCTACATTATTTTTGAAGCTTTAAACTTTATAAATAAATATGAAAATATATTTTAAGGCTATCAAAAAGATTTCCGGTATTGAAACCATATTTCTCGACACTATTTGAAAGTAGGCTCTAATTTGATTGTTTAGAGCCTAGGCTCTATACAAACCGCACCCTTATTTTATTATGGACCCGGTTTCTATGCAGCCAAGCCCGCATATGTAGAAATGCAGGCCTCTTAATAAATGATTTTTAGATGGATTTTAAGACTTAATTTTTAAGGACATGTAATCATTAACGTAGAGATCATGAATATGAAAAAATAAATAAGTTTTAAAAACTAGAAATAGTAATTCTTGTAAAAAAACACTGGTAGTTTCCATTGTTTTTAGATGGAACACCTACTTGCATCCATATTTAAGATGGATGCTTTATACTTTTTGGACTGAATGTAGTTCTGCTAGCATGAAACAATTTTCCTTTTATTATTACTTTTGCTAATTTGACAAACCAATCCCATGGTCAAGCCGACCTACAATTAGTATGGGTAGCAACAAGTCGGATAGCCAGTATCGGACCTGGACCAAACTGGACCCCAAGTGATTAGACTTGAACTCGGACCCAAAAATATAATACAAGACCTGAACCCTACTAGACCTGATTGGACCCGGCCAAAAAATTAAAGTATCTATATATTTAAATATATTTTATAAATTGAGAAATATGGGACCCAAACCCGGACCCAAATACGAATAGTGTATGGATCCAAGATTAAAACCCCGACCCGATCCACCAGGTCCAATTTTTAGACCCATTCCCGAACCCGGGTCGGGTTTAGCCGTTAAGTCAGGTCCAAGTCCATTGCCACCTCTAGCAATTAGTGGGGCGTTACAAAACTCGATCCAAATTTTAAAACACTATCTCTGACTCATATGCTAATCATCATCATCATTATCTTCATCGTTATTACTGTTCCCACCCAAAAATGATCAAATATTTCTCCATATAATTATTATTCTGAGGAATGTTTTGGGTGGGCGGAAAAAAAAAGAATATCGTTTTTCTTAAAATAGCAAGAGTAATTACGATTTTTGTCTACTATGAATGCAACATGTTCACTTATTCGATGGATTAGACTGCCTACAAAAACAAGAGTACCATATTGCCCTCTTTTTTCTATTGAAACTTCAAAAATGCCCTCAAAATGGGGATGTTTGAATGATTGAATCTCCAAAATGATCAAATTTCTCCTGATAATTTTGTGGTTTTGAGGCTGTAATTAGAGATCTTTGCATATTTTTTTAATACATGACTAAAATGCCCAACTAATTTTTAGTATATTTATTTTCCAACACTTGTCTTTTTTTTTTTAGTAGTTCTGTGGTAGGCATCAAACTTGATAGGTAGTGCTACTAAATGTCATCTGCAAACCGAGCCTATTCCCATTCTTGAAAGTCTTAATTGCCACTAAAGTTTTGCTTACATGACTTTTTCCTTCATTATTCGGTCCGATAAATTTGTTATTTTAGTGGAAATTTTAGCAAAATAATTTCAATTTTCAACTATTTATCATTTTACCCTTTTTCTAATATTCCAATTCAAAATCATGTGTATTTTGATGGGCATTTTGAAATTAAATCAAAACATATTGAATAAGTGTTAAATACTTAATACTTAAAGTACATTTTATTAAATTTTCCTATTTTAATTTACTGCTTTTATTTATAAAGAATATATGATTTACAAGTGTATTGGGAGGTACAAAATTGCCTATGACTTTCATAGAAGTCCAAAACTTTGAAACCACAAAGGTGCATGTGGGAGAGCTTTTATATTTCCCCTACCGTTTATAAGTTATATATTTTTCCTTATCTAGCTGTTCGATTTGAGTGGATTGTTGAGATAAACCAACACAATATCACTTATCTACATTATTTTGCTTTTAATTTTTTTTCTACATAATTGCTTCTGACTTCATAAAAGTCTAGACCTTTGGAGCTATGCGGTGCACATAAGCTGCATTTTCTCTTTATAAACATGATTGAAAGAGACTACCAAAGCATACGAAAATCTCTTTGATTTCTTTAATTATATGCCAGAGGCTCTACAAGCATAATTGGTCCCCTTTGATCGACCGTATAATATTATATGAGTCTCCTTCAACGGCACCAACGCTCCTTGTTACAGAGTTACTCTATTCCCGTTGAGGAACGTTCATCTCAACAGTTCCGTGTTGATAATGGTGACTGAGATTATATGTAACATACTGTTATAATGCTCCATGCATTGTGGTTAGCAATCCGAAATTGATTGTTTAATGGTTCCAAATCCATTGTTTTTTCTAGTAGTCTTTGAACAAAACCAAAGAAATGGTATACTTGACCCATATTTATTCGAGACTATCTACAAATAGACCATTTATCTTTTGCACATGGAGGTCACAATCATTTTCGTTCTTTAAATTTCTAAATGGGTGGTTATAAGAATGTTATTGACACAAAGATCCAAAAAAAAATTATTGGACTTCATGACTCATCCTAAACCATCTAATTTGACATCTAATAAGTGTGAATGATTGTCACTTTTACGTACAAAAGATAAATGATCTCTTTGTAGACAATCCCTATTTTTTCATACGATAATTTCAAATAAATTTTTTTTATTTAAATGCAAAATTTATGAAATTATATAAAGTCCAAAATGTGTTGTGCTTCAAATACCTTTTTTTTTATCCTTGCCAAAAGATGTTCTACTCCCTCGTGTCAAACACCACCTAGAATTAATTTTAGAACCCCAAATTTTGGGGATAGAACCTCTCCAACCACATAGATTAACCTCAATAAAAATAAAAATAAATCCTAATTATACCCTCTACGTACTTCAAACAAATATGTTCGAGATTGAATAGAGACCATCAAATTTTTAGGTGGTGAGATCTAAGTGTTTTTTTTTTTTAATTGTTAATTGGAGATCTAAGTCGTTTTTTTTTTTTTTAATTGTTAATTGGAGATCTAAGTGTTAGAAAGTTCAAATTTCAACTTTTTTTTTAGAATAATATCCGAATAATTTTCAAGTAATTCCCAAAATTTCATATTGAAAGAATCCTCTCAAGTAGCTCTTCCCATTGCGGTAATAGAAACAAAATATGCTCGGGAGGGAGCATGATAATACGTACTCGTTTTTCTTACCATGGGAGTAGAAAAAAACCTATGCTCGTGAGGGAGCATAATATACGTACTATTTTTTATTTTTTCATTGTTAACTCTTTTGTTTATTTTACTACCATTTAGTTTTTGGAAAAAGTTTTTATAAGGCCAAAGCACACTTCAAAAAATCAATAAAAGAAGTTGTTTTGATGTTGAAAATCCTAAAATCCGATCATCCTGACCTTGAGATATATAACAAAAAAAAAAAACTTCGAGTCTTGAAAATAGTATATCTTATAATATATTATCTAGACAGTCGATTTTCGATGCTAAGACGAAATCTTTCGATACTAATTTTTTAAGGTTGCCCTTACTTTGATAGTTTGAGGTATCAAGAAGTAATTTAATCTCATCTTCCTTTCTTCACACATGGAGTGGTCACATACCAGATGTAAGGTTATATATTTTGAACAAAACCATAACGACCTATGATGCTCCAGCGGGAGCATATCTGTACAATAACTCCCTCAAGCAACATAGCTAGTTCGAAAGGGATTTTGATCCGAAAGTTTGAGATCTATTTAAGTATCACTAGGTGATTATTTTTAAGAGAAAAAAAAAAACCTAGATTTTGAGTTCTTGTCGATCTAGATCTTTCCCTTTAAAAATTGAATATTGTTCAATTTTGGGACTTCATTATATTTTAAGTACATAGAGTGTGTGAATTTTTTTTTAAATTTTTTTTTTTGTGGTTGGTAATTGGGATCTAGATATTACATCCCCATAGTTTGGATTCCAAAAAAAAAAAAATTTCGAGTGTGAGTTTGTCCGAGTGAGCAAATAGATTGGTATGCTCTCACTGGAGCATGAGATCTTATAACTCTTGACGGAACCCCATTGTTAGGTACTGTCCTTTAAAATTCCAAAAATGATTGCCATGTGACAACTGGACCCAAACCTAACATTTTCCGTGGCAAATGAATGGTAAGAATAGCACGCAGGCTATCCACCATCGGTCCTTGGTGATGGACGGTAAAGACGAGTTCACTTTCTGTTGATGGACCAATCAGATATAGTTGATGTCTACATGAATGGATGGTGGATGATTCGTATATAAGTATATAAGTACTGTATATACTTATTAAATTTAAAAAATCTACAAAGGAGTTAATGGGGTTGGCAATACATGGGGCGGCCCAATCCCCTTAGCCATGAAAAACTAAGATCTGGACCACAAAATGTAGCTCACGGGTCGGGCTCGGGCCATGACAGCCGGACTTGGGCCACTGCCATGCCGGCCTTATGCAGCTAGTGCGGGCTGGCCTGGTGTACGCCAGCCTGTTGTAAGAGCTTAAGTTAAACTGCATTTTACGTGACTTTTTTTTATTGGAAACTACGCCATACACTAGTGGAATATGAGAGGTGCCCTATATTCTTACTTTGTCGTTTGAATCGATCTTTCGACTCAGAACTACTCGAGTTGAATTAAATTGGCTTCCTGTAAAACTAAAACCACTAGGAAGGTATAATTTTACCCTCAATCAGGGCTTGGCTAATCTGCTTAGAATTCATATTAAAAGAGGGTTTTTAGTATAAAAAAATATGTATGAAAAAAGTTTATATAAGGTTGGAACCTTAAAATGTAGAATTATAAATACACCTAAAACATTTACCAGAGAATGATGTTTTAATGTTGAAAAATCCTCTAATAGATCATCTCGACATCGATATGTATGAATATGGAAAAAAGAGGATTATGAGTCCCATAAATAATGCATCTTGTAGTACATTATCTAGACCGTCTATTTTCAAGATTTCCATATGTTTATAGATCTACTCGATTTTAATTATTTTTGGAGTTTAAAAGTCTATAATTAGATATGAAAATAGATTTTCAAATAATCTTAAAAAAAAATTTTACATCAAAATTGCATGTTATGATAAAATTTGGAGGTGCACCTTAGTTGGATCGTTATGTATTGATAATTATTAAAAGTTCAAAACTTTGTTTGAAAATTTTAAATATTTTAAATATTTTACATTTTAAATATTTTACTTTTTTTTGTTTTTTTGGTTGGTTGAGCGAGGTTGCCAACATGGCCAATTTTACTCCGACTTTTAGTTTGATTGATTTTCTTAGTGTTTTAAAACCCGACGATTCTTTATGTAGATTTTCGAAAGGGAATCCTTTAGGACCAAACCAGTTAAAGAACAATATGGGTCTTAGGTTCCCCCTCCCCACTAAAACTTCCCTTACATGTATTTTTAGTCCTTTTGTTTTAACTTAACCAATATTTTTTGCGTTCTTTGTAAATCCCGATCCCGTAAGATTTTACTTTAATTTTTATTTCATTTTATTTATATTTTAATACTTTCTATATCACCAATTCGAACCAATCTAGACCCCATCTAGATCACTAATTTGACGATCGGACATGAATCTGCGGGTAACGACCCCTACCAATCTAGGTTTTGAAATATTGGATGTTCTAAACACCGGTTAACAATCCATTACAGGTATTTGTAGCATCTTAAAAATGGAAATTTGGACTGGAACCGACGGGTCTGGATCAAGGATTAAGGTTTTGTCAAAATATCTTGAATGGGCTAATTATATGATAGGGCTGACCAGTTTTCTCATATAAATCACCCCACTTTAAAAACAATTTTAATGCCAAACTGGACCGGTTTTGGGATCCGTTTTCTCCAACCTCGGGTATGCGGAACATGTTTTGCCGATCGGGGTGTTCGTGTCAATTAAAAAAAGTGAAGGGCTACTAAACTCTAAGCCGTTTTGAGCACTTGTACTTTCTTCACGAGGACTGGCCTGTAGATAGTTGGAGGGATACTTTCGATAGTTTTGTCGCATAAGAGGGTAATTTCAAATTCTCTTTCTTATATATGACGCGTGTGCACAACCGCCGCAGAGATAAGGTTCCGAAATGGATCCGAGGTTTTGAGCGTCCCTTTGCCTTTTGGAGAGGAGAGATTTTTACTGGGAAGTTATCCTAGTTACAGAGAGAAGAGATTCAGAGAGGGAGAAGAGAGAGGAAGAGGCTGAGAGTTGCAGGAGCAGCGATAGGCAGAGGAAGGCCTGCAGGTTCTCATCCTTTTACCTTGCTTTTCTCCCTTTCAGTTCTTTCGTCTTCTTCGCTTTTGCGCTCTAAAACTAGCCTGTGAAACTCCATTTCTGATACATGTTACATTTTAGAGCTTCCGTTTTTGTTTGGAAAGAAACCCTAATTCTGATGCATTTGTACTTTGCAAGCTTCAAGAATCCTAATCAATGGGTTCTCATTGTGCCCTACTGCCTGTTTGCCAACAGGCTAGGATTTGTGTATAACTCGTTTTGTATCAATTACGTTTGTGAATAACCTATCAGTGCGATTATTTTCTTTTTTTGGTTAATATGATGAAGTCTGGTTATGGTAGAGCTTTTATGAAAAGGAGAAAGCATGGCAGAAAGTTTGGATCTTTAAATTGGGGAAAAGGCCAATTTAATGGCACTAGATCGATTGATTCTTGTAACTTCTGTAAACAACTTCAAAGTAATTCGAGTGGCCAGTGTTTCTATGGCCAAACTCTGCTTCAAAATTACACGAATTTCAAGAAAAGTGGGCTTTTGAAAAGGGTTATGTTCTTCTGGTCTGGACAATGGAATGACTTCTCTGAAGAGGCAACAGAGACTCTCAAAGAGGCTTTCTCTGAAGGGAAAGCCTCTGTACATACAGAGATTGATGGCTCTTCATATCTTGTGGACTTCTTCAGAATGTTACAAGTAGACTTAAGTGCAGGTTGCCACCGTTCGATTTCATGGATTGATGTTAATGAGAATTGTTTCTTTCCAAAGTTATTCTTGGGTGATGATATTTTTGATGATGCTGAAGATCCTTCTGGATTTGAATTCGAAATTGAGATTCAGATTGATGAGTCGAAGGGTTCTAAGGTTGATAATGGCGTAAAGGGGTCTAAGGTTGACCATGAGGTAACATCTTTGGAAGATGAGAATATGTCTGAGGTTTCAAAAGCTAGAGAGAAAAACTATGCATTGGTTTCACAGTGTAATGCTGAAAGTCCAAGATTTAAGGAAGCTGAGAGAAATTCTAAGCCAATTAATGATGTTACTGAGCAAAAGGTGGATTCTTTGGAAAAGTTAGATAGATTTCAGTGTAAGTCAGCAGTAGAAGAACTGCCGATTTATGGATCTGATAAAAAAATGGCTGTTATGAAAGAGTTGGTTAGTGCTTCCCGGGTTAGAGATGCAAATAGTGAAGAGAGAGATGGTGGGGCTTTGGCAAGAGTAGGCAAAGTTGAAGAATTTCAAGACAATCATGTCAATCAGAAAGAAGAGAAGACAGATTGCATAGATATTATGGCTGGTTTGGAGAAGAAGTTTCAAGCTGATGGGGTTAATTTGAAAAAGCGGATTTTTGGCCCTGGCTCTTTGGAATCTACAAAACCCGAGAAAGTCATGGATTTTAAAGGATTTGTAATGGAACAAAGTAATGAGATGCCTAGCTCTTGTGTTGTTTCAAGGAAAAGGCTATGTGTAAAGAAAGAAACCTGTACCCTCCCTTTAGATGTTGCCCCATTTTCCAGGATTGAACCTTCCATTGAAGAGCATGATGCAACCATCTCTGCCAAGGGAGCAACAAATGCTATAACTAATGACATTCAGAATTGCAATTTAACTGCTATAGATATACAAACTGATGGTAGCAGCTTGACCGCTACCCGTACTTCTCAACCAACCAGTTTAGCCTCCGAGGTTTTGCCTACTATCTGTGCCCCAATACTGATGTCAAAGCCTGATGATTATATTTCTAACCAGCTTCCTCGATTTGCTTCATTAGGTACAAAATTGGTGAAGCTGAATGATGGCAACAAAGCATATGTGTCAATTAAGAGGCTGTTCCTTTCGGGCTTCCAAAAAGAAATGATTGGGATGATAAGTGTTGATGCTATATATGGTTGTTCATATGCAAGTGCAGTGGGGCTTGCTCGGTTGCAAACCTTTCAAAGACACATTGAGATGACTAAGAACTCTTTTGTCAGTGCAAATGTTATGTATGCTTGGCATGGGACGTCAGCAAAAGGTGTTGAAAGCATAATTTTGCATGGTTTCGGTCGGCCTGTGGCAGGTTATGGCTCAGATGCGTATGGCATTGGCATCTATCTCACACCAGAAGGTTACCCCCACTTAAGGTATGTAGAATTAGGCGATTGCTTTTAACCCTTGGTCCCATGTTTTTGCTATTCAGGCAAAAACATTGGTGGTGATATCAGATATCAATTGGCTAGAATTTTCACCCATGTATGTATGGCTGCGGAAAGAAAAAAGATGGGTGCGACTAGCAATTCTCTAAAGCTATCGCTTGTTTCTCTTTTGTTTTTATTTCAAATCTAAAAAATTGCTTTCGTAGCAGCCTTTATAGTTAAGGAACTATGAAACATTTTGTTCTATGAATAATGCTTTTTGCATTCCAGTGTGCTCTCTGCAGAGCCTGATGATAACGGTTTACACCACCTGGTGTTGTGCCGTGTTATCATGGGAAACATGGAACAAGTTCAATGTGGGTCTGCTCAGTTTCACCCCAGAAATGTTGATTTTGATAGTGGTGTTGAAGATCTTTGTAATCGTAGACGCTCTATCATTTGGAGCACTCATATGAACACACACATTCTTCCTGTGTATGTTGTGAGCATTAAGGTGCCCGATCCCCTCAAAGGTAGATTCTATTGTCTTGTTCCCTTGTTGGCTTGCTGTTAAGTAAGGATGCATCCATCATGGAAAGTGTTGCAGGTGGGTGCATACTCATTTGTGGGCATGTTATTTTCTAGGAAACCTCCATTACCAAATTTTTTTCCGGTGGCTCTCTCTTTTATGGCCTAGGCTTCTATTGCATCATGTATGATTGGCGTGATGTATGGACACATGCTAAAGAATTATACATTTCTTATGGTAATTTTATGAGATTTTATATTATTGTTAGTGTAGAAGTTATATGACAATGTTTTATAGGTAAAAACATGCATCATTGCATCTCCATAGGTATAACATGTGTATGCGTCTATATATGTGTGTTATGCATGGATATTTATGCATATAAGCACATGCATTGTACAGAAAATCGACTCCGCCAAGGTACTCAGCCGAGTTAGTTACACCCCACAAAAAGTGAAAAAAGCCTTAAAAAAAAAGTTAAAAAATATCTAAAAAATCTTTTAAAAATCAGAAAAAGTTTGAAGGATTGATAGAATCATTAGGAGACTAAATAAGATGAAAAAAAACTATAAAAGATGGATTATTGAAAAAGTGGATTTATAGCTTGAATATTTCCAAAAAATAAAAAAAGGGAAAAATATAAAATTTCCTAAATGATCTGAAAAACTAGCAAAATCTTTAAAGAAGTATTTCTAACCATTGTGTTAGTGTTTTCTTATTTTTTTATATTTTTTGCCCATTGTTTACATTTTTTTAGCATTTGTTTAGGCTTGGTGAGTTGTACACCTAACTCGTCAGGAACTCGCCTCTCCCATAAGGGAAGACCGAGTTTACTCCGCCAAGTCCCAGGACACTGAGCAAATGATATTATGCTATATTTTTATTTATATATGTATTGAGTGATACATATCATGGAAAAATTCTGTGTCCCCCTGGCCACACATTTTTAGTATGTGGCTAAGTATTCAGACCCATCAAACGGTGCTGATCCATCTGACAAAAGTTGTCCAGCCTGCCATTATGGCGTGCTGGAGGTCGCCATTATGGCGCCAATCAAGATCAAAAGGTGGCACGTTTATTGTTTTATGTCCAGAGACACATAAAAGTCTGCCTACATGAGTTCATATTTAAACACAATATTGTTAGGGCTATTTGGAAAGACCTTCGTGAGCTTAGGCTGCATTGCTAGAGTGTCCATCTTTCCCATTTTTAACCAATACTAGAAAATGTAGTTTTGGAGGAGAGGGAAAGTATGGTGTGCACATGGGAGGGGTGGACTTTGTAGCAATGCATCCAAAGGGTGATGAAATTCTTTTCCTCTATATGCTACACATGCATGCATCTTTAATTATAGTATTGTTAGTCTCATATTATACTGATGTTTAATTTACATGCTTCCCAAAACTATAACACGGATTTACATATATGTATGGATATTTTTCTGCATACATACGCACTTAAGCACATGCATGCTACAAACATATTTACACGTAGCTTTGTTTTTATTTATTTTTGTATCTTTTGTTGTTCTACTCATTATTCACATGGTCTGTCCTGCACTACTAATTTTTGAGGAAAAGAGTTTCCCCCCATGACGACCTTAAGAGGATTTGTTCTGCAGAGGTCTGGAGGAATGAAAAATCAGTGCAAGAGGCATGTGGTGTTTCTGAAAAGAATAGACCAGCTTCAAGGTTTACGCCGCAAACAGTATGCTCCATACACCTTTTTTATATAATTTTTTTCTGGACTTATACCAAGAATGGTGGGATTGTAATAGTTAATTTCTAGTTTTTTTTTTCCCCGGCAAATCTTTTAAGGAATATCAATCTATATACAACTATTTTTAAGTCAGTTGAATTGTTATTGATGTCCAGGCAAGATCTGATAAGCCTTCTCATATGTTAACTGAGGCAAATGGACAGAGCCCCAAAACGAGTCCACTCTTGGGTGGGACATCCAAAATGTCATTTCCAACATTATTTTCTGTTATTGGAAAATATCTTTCTCCATCCACTGTTGGAACGTTAGAGCATTTATATAATGAATTCAAGGTAATCAATATTTTCCTTTCGTGTGCTTCAGTCTAATCGAAATTTACTTTCTATTATATAACTGAAGCATATTCCTTTACTGCCCTACACAAATTTCAGGCTGGAAAAATTGGAAAAGATACTCTTATAGGGAAAGTAAGGTCAATTGCTGGGGATAAAGTGTTGATTGCAGCAATCAATAGCATTCGTAGCCAGGTATGGAGCTCAAGTCATATCACCGTGCTAGTTTTTGCACAGTCAAAGAACTTTTGTGATTGATACACACACAGAAGGTTTTGCATATTTTTATTCTTTTGCACTTAGAATTTTTTTGCATATTTGTATTCTTTTCCTCTTTAGAATTAAAAAAGGTCCCTTTGTGGCAAATGATAAAAGTGAAAATGTCCCTTTGTATTTAACAATTAAACAAGGTCCTTTACTAGTCAAAAAGGAAAAAGATAAAGAAGGTCCCTTTGTAGCTCTAAAAAAGGTTCCTTTGTAGCTCTTTCTCTCTCCCGGACTCCCACCCGTCTCCATCTCCCTCTCTTGCTTTCTCTCTCTCCGTATATCTTTTACTTTCAGTTTTTTAGATGGAACTGTATTCAATGAGAGAGACTGTTATCTTGAGCAAAGAAAGGTAACAAACACCCCAAGCCGTTAGATGTGACAGTAGACAGGCTAGTTCTGCATGAAGTCTGAAAGAAAATTTTTCTCGGACTGAGTGTGGTGAATGACACGTTTCAGCCGTCTGATTTCATATCTAACGGTATGGACTTTTTTGACCTTTTTCTACAAAGTAGTCATTGATTACTTTCCCTTTTGTGTTGTTTTCAAAGAATAGTTCAATGACCTTACATTCTTTGTTATATATTTTTCTCAATTTGGCATTATTTTATAATCTGTCTTTTTATCTTAAAATGGTCCAATTCTGCATAGCTTGATGCTTACAGTCATTCTTGATAATATGGTAGTATAAATCTAGGGGTATTGACATCTTATGTTGGAATGTGGAACGATATATATTGCTTTTGAGTTGTGACACACTTTTTTTAATTTTTTGGGTATTTGTGCTCATTACCTTAGGAACTTTATGTTTTCAGGAGTGCTACCCTAGCACTCTTGTCACAAATGTTCTTAAGTTTCTACTAACAATTTTATGTATTTGCTTCCTGAAATCCTACAAACACTTATTGAACTGTTTTATAATGCATTCTAGATTTTCACACCATTTTGATTATGGGAGATGAAGTTTGATTCTACAACTTTTGACATTTTTTTTTTTGCATTAGACCTGTTTGTTTTTTTTTTTTTGTGTGTGTGGTTGGGGGGGGGGGTGTTAGATACTTTAAAAATGGGCTGTAATCTTACAAACACGTATTGAGCTGATTTATAATGCATTCTAGATTTTCACACCATTTTGATTATGGGCTATGAAGTTTGATTCTTACGACTTTGAATTTTTTTTTTTTGCCTTACACCTACATGTGTGTGTGTGTGTGTGTG
>NW_006499905.1:2552138-2584588 GCF_000471905.2 Amborella trichopoda | reverse complement strand
TCTTTCTTTCTTTCTTTCTTCTCTCTCTCTCTCTCTCTCTCTCTCTCTCTCTCTATAGTTGAAAGAACGGTAGGGGGGGGGGGTGGGTGTGGAATTAAGAAGCATGTAGCAAATGAATGTGGTTTGGTGAAAGTGAAGGTTTTATTGTGTTGCTAAGTAGAATAGTCATTAGCATTCTTGGATTATGGGTGAAACTTGGAATTACGGATTGTTGCTCTATCTGTTTTGATCTGGTCCAAGATTTAACGGGATCATGGAAAGGAACTTTTTTGAATTAGAGTGCTTCTTAATGTTGTTTTGGCGTTTGATAATTACCATTTGATTTTTATGGAACTGAAATTTGATTCGGATATATGATCTATAATATGCTTGCAACTTGTTCATTTTTTTTCTTTTATTTTCTTTTTATTTTTTATTTTTTTAGTTTTCTATTTTCGATTTTTGGAGTACTCAAATTATGCGGTTTGTCTTAATCCTGATTGTTATTTCCCTTCTGCTATTATTGAAATTTGGGTCTGAAAATTTGATTGGCTCCTCTTCTTTTGCTTGAGATTGATGGAAGATATTGAACCCGTACGGACTTTAGAACATTTGGATTACATATATCTTTCATATCATTCTTCAGACTTTAGGATATGCAAAATTTCATACCCAACAGATAATTGAAATGCCACTTCTGTGTATTCTACGAACGTGTGCCCTCTCTATCACCGTTCTTTTTGCTTTATATCCCTGACCCCTTATTGGACCTGATTGCAACAGTTCCTCATGATGCTTTACGGTAGCTCTCTTCATATGTCAATTGATGTATGATGGATTTAGTGTAGAATTTCTTTGAGAACCAGGGAAGAATCTGCAGGACATTCACCATTCTTTCCATTATGAGAATTATTCTTTCCATGTTCTGAACTAAGGCATTCACCAACAGCATGAGTTATCGCATGATATTCTTTCTCTCTCCTTGTTTTGATGGATAACAATAATGATAGGAAGTATTTTTGGGGTTGTGTTAAGTGTAGACTAACAGAAGAATTACTTCTTTTGGTGGTTCTTTGGTGTGTGGTGAGTTTGCTCAGTAGTTGTTTGTCATGATCGAAAGTCTTCTCATTGTTGAGATCAGACGCCGATATCTGCTACAACTGATATCCAAAAAGACGGGGAATAGTTTAGGAGTGTTAGATAAGCCTGCGAGGACTAGATAAACCACCAAACTCACTTGTATCTCATTTTATGAGCTCCAAGTGGAATAGGTGTTTCTTATAGAAATATGTGATTTTCAAAACCATATGACTTAAAAAAG
The DNA here is from genome assembly GCF_000471905.2 of Amborella trichopoda. The sequence continues at coordinate 2,583,288 of NW_006499905.1, read as the reverse complement.
TCTTCTTAATTCTTAGGGTTTGTGGAACTTGAAATTGGAGGTTCCAAGACCATGTTGATTATTCAATTTATGAATTTGTGAGTTTTCTTTATTTTTATTTTTTTTTAAATTTTATTTGCTATTTGAAATTTATTGTAAAAATTTGATGGTTAGATTTGGAATTGAGATAGATGCAACAATGTCAGTGATTACCTTTTGCGAAATGCACTGTAGTACTGAAATATGCCAACACCCTATCAGTTCCTTCACTTTCGATGGAATTTTTGTCAAGTTGAGCTTTATAGTCCATTCTAGGAAGGGTTTGATTGAGATCAATGCATATTTCTTGGACTTCTATTGCTTCTTTCTTTTCTCCATTCTCATGCTAGATTTATTTCCTTGATCCCACTTCTCAAAAGCAAGGGCCAATAAGACTAAAGCGATCCTTGTTGTGAAACCAAATTGCTTGTATAGAACCCCATGATATATCAATCCTCTTCTTCCAAACACCATGGAAGATGGATAGAGGATTCTTCTTCCAGAATAAAACCGCTTCTTTGGAGGAAATGAAGTGACCATTAACTGATGGAGGTGGCTATCAACCTTGGCATTGCTCAGAGGCCAGAGCATGACTAAAGGGTTGAGAAAAGCTCCATCTCATCCTGTAGAAAGGTCGATGCAAGGATAGATGGTCCACTGTCTCCTCAGGGTTCAAACCTATGTTAACATCCAACATATGTTTGGGATTAGGAGTGGCATTGGAGATGATATTCCTTGAGGACCTTGTTGATTGCTTTTAATAGTCCTAAAGTTAGCACGCTAGGTACTGCTATGGTATCTAATTAGACATGTTAATGATCTCCTACCCAACATTCCCACACTCTCGAGCACTCGAACTTGATTTAGAGAACCTATGAACAATGTCCTATTTTTTAAACAATCTTATTGATACCAGATGAAGGGAAGAACATGGCATCTAAACTTCCCTATATTGGCCCAACTTGATTGTCTCTTCTTCCACATGGATCCCCATGGGAATTTTTATAGTTGTCATTACTTTAACCACGCGGGAATATTGCTCTTAATTAGAACATGGAGCACCATATGACTCAATTATTTGCTGTAGAAGTGGGCCAAGAGTAACGTTATCTTAATATGATTCACACAAATGTTCTACAGAAAAAAATATGATTTACATATATGCATTTTTATTAGTTTTGTGGAACAAAGTGCCTAGAGATATGTCGAGTACAATATGGCACTATGCCTGAGGTAGGAGTATGAAAACCATGATCTTCCTATGGAGCTCTATGCTTGCTAACAAGTAACTTGTGATTTGCCATGTGACAAGTATTTGCAGTGAAGAGTGAGCAAACAATCTGAAGTTTGTGAACACTGTTGTTGTGCTCTTAGGAACCAAGCATTTTTCTCTAAGACATGTTCTGAAGAATTGTCGTATATCAATTGGAGTGGGATGCTTCTTGGGCACTGAATAAAAAAAGTTTTTGTTTCCACCCAGGTGGAGTCAACTATTTAAACTGGGGTGCATGTAGTAACATTTGATAATCAACAGCTAAAATTTAATTGTTGGTTGTATTTTGCATGTTGTAGTTTTGTTGCATTTTAATTTGTACTAGCTAGTAAGTTGGGGTAGTCTGTTCTACTTGTTTTTCCTTCAATAATAGTACACTTCCTTAAATGGTTGCAGGAAGAAAGGGATTTTATTTGTTGCTATCGATCGAAATAGATCTCTAGAGGAGCAAGGGCCTTTTGATGTGGTTTTGCATAAGGTTCGTGTACTCTTTTATAGCATACGTTTTTTTTCTTCCACAGAATATTATGAAATTAATTCTTTTCACTCCTTTGAAATTTTTAGGACTTGATTTATGGTCAGAATATTTTTTTCCATTTTATGTCTTTATTTATGCTCAGGAACAATCAACTCTTTTCTCATCACAATACTGTTTTATGGGGAATGCAGTGCATGAACTTACTGAACAAAGTTTTCCTTTTTTTTTTCCCAGTTGTCCGGAAAGGATTGGCGCCAGATTCTTGAGGTTTGTCTTAGTGTAAAGTTTTTGATATTAGTGCTTTTTTTTTTTGTTTGAAAGTGTTTTATGAAATTAGTGCTTTTTGTTATTTGATTTGTGGAAGTTTCTTTGTTAAATTAGTGCTTTCACTTAATATGCATATATAGGCTATTGCTTGTGACTTTCTTATTGTTTCTTACTTAGATAGTGTGTTCCTTAATTTCATTTATATATCTTGGTCATTTGATGACCAAACTATAATGACACAAGGGCAATACTCTATACAACATTCCTGTGTGGATAGAAAGGAGAAAAAGGAAACTCCAGTCTTCCATGTTCTGAAAAGAAAAGAAGAAGGGAGACATGCAAAGAAGGCACACAACTCTAGTTTGCCAGACATTTGTGATATGGATATTGCTCTTGATCGTTTTTGGTATTTCATTGTATATGATGTGGTGCACCACAGGGGAATTCACTGCCCATTATATTTGATGCTGTATGGCAGATACTTATTGTAATTTCCAGTGATGGATATTACCCCTGTAAGGTTAATTTCCATATTTAGGCATGCCATTGGAATCAACGGTAGAATCCCTTGTGCTGTACCATATACCATACACCAATGGTCTGTGGTATATTCATATACTTCTCCATGAAGTCATTGTTTCAAATTCATATTTCCTCTTTACTGTGTTGACGCTCAGTCATGTTATCCCTTATGGGAGACCCTCGTCTAAGATGACAACATACTACTTTCTTAAGTCATGTTTTTACTCTTGGTTTGTTGTTATGAGGATTCATTTTGGTTGGACTTGCTTACTACAGTTTCTTTACATTTTTGATAGAACTTCGCATTATTAACATACTACTTTTTTTAAGTTATGTTTTTACTCTTAGTTTGTTGTTATGAGGATTCAGTGTGGTCGGACTTGCTTACTACTTTTTCTTTACGTTGTTGATAGCACTTCATACTATTAAATTGATTCGTTGGCTAGTCTTTAGACTGCATCATTTCTTGCTCGTTCTTCTGAAGAAAATTATGACATAAATAATTGCTTAATCTTTAACTGTTGTTATTGGTGTGCCCCCTGATTGCATTTCTGCCTGTGTAGGGTTGGCTTCAATGTGCACGGTGGTTCGTAAGCATTTCAATGGCTTTTGTGTTCTCATAGATGAAAACCCCTTGCTTCCATTGGTGTGTGGTTACAGATTATTTGGGTGTATATTTAATTTATTTATTGTTTTGGGGAAATTTTCTCACTTCTTTAAATGCATGTCTTTGGACTTTGGATGTATGCATGCATACTCATGCATGTACAAGTGCACCTGCAAATGGAGAATGAATTTGATGGTTAAATATCATTCCAGATTGCAATTAGGATATGAGTGATCCATGTTCGTTGTTAGGGGTGCAATGGACTTGGACCCGATTCGGGTCTGGGCATGGGTCCAAAAAATTGGACCCTGTGGGTCGGGTTTGGGTCTATGCAGTCTTGACCTGAATAGTGTTAATATTTAAATAATATTTAACATATAATATTTTAATAATATTTAAATGGATATAACTATATATTTTTAGTTATAATATTTAAAATAATACATGTATATATTTAACATTATATTTAAATGTATTTGAATATATTTTTTGATTTTTTGGTCAGGTCCGGGTCTAGTCGGGTCCAGGTCTGGGTCCGATAACTTTGGGTCCAGTAAGGTCTGGGTCCCATAAAAGTTTTCTGGTCGGAGACTGGGCCTGACCTGTTGCCACCCCTATTTTCCATTTCTGACTATTTAAAGTAATCATGACATTCCCCCTCAAGCTGATGTTGATACTTTACACATTTCTGTCATGCTATGGGCAAATCATTTTTGTCATGCTCGTGTTTTGTAGAGTATCTAAGGTTTAAAAACATGGTTTGAAGACTCGGATCGCCCCTTCAGAAAACCGATAGGATCGGTGATCCGGCCTAGTGAACTGGTGAATAAAAAATTAGGGAACAAAAATATTGAAAAAAATTTAGAAAAGAGCTGGCAGATATTTAGTAGAACCAGACTGCCCCTGACGATTCCTGATCCGAACCGACTGGTTCTAGATTGGTTTGCCGATTTTAAAAACTTGAGAGTATCTATAACTTTGTGTTCTATAGAAACATATATTATCCGGAAATTTCAAGAGGAGTATAATGCTTAATTTGTTTGGGTTAGTGCATTAGACCAACATTGCCTTCGTCTCTTGTCAATCAGGGACGATGTTAGCTTTTTGATTTGGGATTTTTTTGTCTCCATTAGTTCCCAAAACTTAATTGCCCAGTACACTTGCTCTAGTTGACCCGTGGAAGAATCCTTGTATGTCTACTAAGAAATACCTCAATAGTGCTGGGTTCTCCATAAATATTGATGCTGATGGTCATTCTTGCTCACTAGTTCATTGCTTGTGTATCATTCAAATACACAAGAAGAGGAAGGGCAACCATATTTTAAATTTGAAACACTGGTCTTCTCATCATCATGTGAGCCTGATCCCAACTATTTGGTGTTGGCTACACGAATTCTGTTCTGCCATTTCGCTCAAAAATAAATTTTATGCTTTCCTTTCTGAGTATTCTGCTAAATCACGAACCTTGCACATTACATAGACACATTATCCTAGATTGCTTTGTTAAGACCTATATAAGAAACTGTGTTATAGCCACTTATATACATTCATGGGACTCTTTCGATACGTGTATACATCAAAAAATGCCTAGGGCTCTTTGGATTGTGTATAAGTTCCCAATACAGCGGCTATATATGTGAAGGCTCTATTCTTTGGCATTTGGTGCGAGGCCAATTGCTAAGGCAAATTAGCTCTGCATATACGTAGAATGGGTAACGCATTAAATATTCTTCTTTCCCCCATTCCCAATAGCAGCAGTTAGTGTGGCAACTTATACAGTGCATCCAAACTGGCCCTAAAGTAGCATTTATTTGACATAATAGAAGCTCTGTTATATCCATCTCTTCACAATTCATTGTTCTCTACATAAGCATCCAGCCCCATCTTAGCCAAGTCCTTCCGGAAGCAAGCTGGACCTCCCACCCAACCTGAGCAGACTGAAGGCATTTTAACCATCCTTGGATGTCCTTTTCGACCAAGCATAAATGGTCTTAGTCATCTTATAGAGGAATGTTTAAAGCACTAATAGAATGCCCATTATTATGGCTAGCAGATTCTCCGTTATGGCCATTTTTATGCATTCGATGTACATAGCCAAAAGAAAAGTATTCTAAATGGTAGAGAAATACCAAAAGTTGAATAGTAAAACACGAAATTGGAAAATTTTGTTGTATAATTTTCATTTTTAAATTCTTTTGATCACATAGAGTTAGGACAGCTTGCTTACACATACTTCATGAACTAGATTTTTCTTTTTAGGGTAAATAACCCATGAAGCAGTTCTTGATGTCATTTGCCTGATGTTTACCCATGGAGGTGTTGGAAAACCTATATCAATCAAATTTGAGTGAAGAAGAAGCCTTTTAGGGACTTCTAGTATCTAAAAGCCTCATCTCTATGCATATATATTGAATGATACAGGATACCACTTCATCCTCTTTGAATCATCTTCAAAGATATGGATTCTAGTTGAGTGTTGATGTCAGTCTTAGTGGAAGCTCTCGTGTCCTTTTTGGTTGTTTGCCTCAAGTCTTTGCTCCTTCTGTGAGGATGAATTTTAAAATATATGCCCTTTCTTGATTTTCTGGAGTACATGGAAATCGATGAGCAGTGGATTTCTATAGAGGCATAGATACAAGCAGTGAGGTGGCCGAACAAAATATGGATTCCATGGTTTATGGATCTTATTAAAGAGCTCCCTGGATTAAGGGTGGGTGACCTGATTGTTAGTGGATTGTGGTGAGCTGCTGATACTTGAGCTTAAAGCAAAGTTTGTGCAAAGGCAGTTCCATTGAGAATCCATGTCCGTCAGGTGTAGGTGGCATTTTCGGGGACAGTGATGGCATGGTTTTGAAGTTCTATGCTCTGGTAGAATGTGAAGTGAGATGGTAGAACGACTTGTTTTATTTTGATATGTGACTTGGAGTGCAGAATATTGTCAGTGTCCTCAGAATTGCTTATGATGCTGCCAAATCTCTTAATTGTTTAGTTTATGTATAACAAGACCTTACATGGAGTGTGGTTGTACAGTTTGGAATTATTACTGATTGTGTGATATTTCGGAAGTTGGAGAGAAATAATTGAGGTTAAAGAGGTTCACTGTCAGGGAAAGAATTTATGCAAAGGTGCATTGAGGTGGGCATAGCGACAGTATAGGACCTATTCAGGGAATAATTTTCAAAAGTTGGCAGTGAAGCTCCCTACTAGGGTGTACCGCAGGGCAGATATGGTGTAGTGGTGCCCTCTCATACGGGTTTATCTCGATGTGTGTGTGAATGCGTGCGCGCATGCGTTTGTGTAAGGAATCTTTCCCACCACTGAGGACTTTGTGTCTCGTCTTAATACCACACATACTTCATTTATACTATGATATTGTGTGGTTATCTTCTAAAAAAAAAAAATTGGATATTGTGTGCTTCAATCTAGAACTTGTTCAATTGGGAATTTTATCCTAAAAAGTTTTTGATTTGATTCTATATACATTGTCATGCCCACTTTTGATTTACTTCATCATTTGTACACACATTTCTTTCCCTTCTCTTCAATAGTATGAGACCATAATTATTTTTTTAATGTGTATGGTACCATAGCTTCATTCTCTTAAAAACTCTTTATAAACCCTCTAAATGAAACTTCTGTTTCAGGATTATTGGCAAATGCACCCTGAGGTAACCATCCTTGATCCTCCAGATGCTATTCAGCATTTATACAATCGCCAGTCCATGCTCCAGTATGTTGCCGATTTAAATATGTCTGATGCTGAAGGTAAATTACTTTGAATAGTCGTTAAAAAATAAATATACCAATTACACATTTGCTTGCTGTATTTGCTAGTTAGAGAATGAGGTTACCCCTAAAATTTATTGTGTCTTGATATTGCCTTGGTCTTCGAAAGAATGAATTTATGATTGGTGTTATTGATATGGTGCAAATCTTAACATTTTTGGGTTTTGGATTCGTTTTGGTCCACAGCCAATATATTAAACTATTGCCAAATATAATTTTAGAAACATTACTTTTTCAAATTGAATAAAGGAAAAACCAACGAAATTTAAATGTCAAACCATAGTTACCATAATGTCTCACCGAAGGTCACGATTCCGATTCAAAACTTCGATTTAGTGATTCTGACTAGGAATCTTCCCCGAACCCGTTTCTGTGTAGTCTGGAATCTTGATTCCTTATTTTAGGAATCTCCAATTCTAACACTTAAGAATCTTGTTTCCAATATTTATTAATTCTCGATTCTGTTGTTGGTGAATTTTGATTCTACACTTATTGAAACTGGTTTCCTCATTTACTAGAATTCTACAACTTCCCCCTCTCTTCCCCCTCCCCCCTCCTTTTATTTTTTCTTTTTGCTTTATTTTGAGAAGTGATTTTTAGCAGTTTTCAGGGCATCAAACTACATGAGCTAGACACATAATCTCAAGTTACAAGTTATAACCATCTTTTTTGGCATGGAATGACCAATATAAACCAAAGTGGTGGTCCACGTTCTCTACTTAATTCTTTAAGTATGCATTGTATTGATCCAGTGGAGAGATTGCGACAACAAGATGTTAGAAATAATGTGATACAAGTAATGTAAACGTGCATGTATGACATGTTTGTCAATGAATAGCATTGAGATATGTATTGTTCCTCCCTCAGTTCCCTCTCGATTCCAAAAATTTGAGAATCTCAATTCCATAAATGAAGCTATCTTGATTGGATATTGGTCGATTCCAAGTAGGTTAGAAACTCGATCCCAAAGAGTTAGGAATCTCCATTCCATCTATGTAGGGATATTGATATTTTGGTCGAATCTCGACTCCTAAAAATAGGTATTTTGTCCCCCCACATTTCCTCTTGTTCGGGCGTTGATTCTGAAAACAGGAATCTTCGAGCTAGAGGCGATTCTGCTCATCCGATTCCTAGATCGATTTGATTTCCGAATTGCTTTTGATAACTATGTGTTAAACCCAACTGAATCGAATATGCAATATTTAGAAAAAATGATGTCAAAGATATATTTAAGAATTGTGTTCCTAATTTTGACTGGTATGTGACATAAATCTGGTCCAAATTGTTTCTGATTTTAGGGCCAAAACAGAAAATATTACCCATATCTTGGTTGATGTTCATCATCAATTTAACCTTTGAATGATGCTGGTTGTGGTGACAGGTAAAATTGGTGTGCCCAAGCAGCTAGTTGTTACCAAAGACCCGTCAAGCATTCCTGCTGCTGTTACTGGAACTGGATTGAATCTGCCTTTAGGTAACTACTTGTTATTCTTTCTATTTTTTCCTTAATAAGTTGCCTTTGGATAACTATCTAGGTATTTTCTTGGGGAAAGAGTGCCATAATCCATTGGACTATGGAACATCATACTCCATGGGGTCGTCATTTTCCATTCATATTGACAGTGATGAGAGAGTGGGGTCCACTAGAACAGTGACAGTATCCCAATGTTACATCTCACTTTCTCGATCATTGTTTATCGTTGGTTGGATGGTGATGACCCCCAATGGACAATGGTTGTCCATACTTCATGTGATCCTTATACTATTAATATTTGTCTTTGACTGGGTTCTCACTCCCCATCTCATGCCTCTTTGATGCGTTCCAATTAGAGAATAATTATAGAAAAAGATATCTTACTCACACTTGATTAACTTGTGCAATATTTTCTTCCCAATTATTAGTTGTGAAGCCTCTTGTTGTGGATGGGACTGCCAAGTCGCACGAGCTATCTCTCGCTTATGATGAGTTATCCCTTTCACAACTCGAACCGCCCTTGGTGCTCCAAGAATTTGTTAACCATGGTATACAAGTATGGTGGTCACTCTTTAGCTTATTGTACTGCTGCTCTATTGAGCTTCGGTTAACTTGTCTCTTTTTGTACCTGGATTTCACAGGTGGCGTATTGTTCAAGGTATATATCGTGGGTCCCACTGTTACTGTGGTTCGGCGGTTTTCATTACCGGATGTTGACAAGAGGAACTGTAAAGGGCATGGGGTCATCCCATTTCCTAGGGTTTCGAGTGCCGCAGCTTCAGCTGACAATGCAGATCTTGACCCATGTGTGGCTGAGCTCCCTCCTCAACCTTTGCTAGAGAGGCTTGCCAAAGAACTTCAGCATAGGCTGGTATAGCATTTGTACAACCTTCTATTAATTTTGATGAAGTACACTATAATCCATAAGTGCCACCTGTGTTCTAAAAATGCTGATATGGATCGCAAATCACCGATCCAGATTGGTCAGAATTAGTGGTTCAACACGACAAGCTATATAGTTTATGGCTTTTATGTCATAAAATTGGGTTGATTTAGTTGGCTCGGCCACATGGGTATCTGAATGACGTTCGAAGGTTCAATTCCTCCGAGCTTCCTTTCTCTATGCTTGTAAACTAGCTCCAATTTCCTTTTTCTTTTATTTATGAGTTTAGGTAGTTCCTACTTTTAATGTTAACTTAAAAATAAGTACGTCTAGAGGGAGGAATTGAACCTCCTCTTGGTTAGGAAAGGACCCAACATTTAGCCGTGCGGCATTGCTATAATAGCTGTATGAGTAATATTTATTTCATATTGTAATCCCTTTTTTTTTTTGCTGGATCACTGATCCAACCGATTCAGATCGGGATTGGTGGGTGAACGATCCAACCCACTTGTCCATTTCTTAAAACATTGGGTGCCACCATCATGTAATCAAATGATGAACAATGAGGTTGAGAGAGTAAAATCTACTCAACCAGAGCCGGGATATGATCCCAAATTCCCAATTGGCAGTTACTGGGTTTTGCTCTATGTCCACTACTGTCCATTTCACCAGATGCTGGGTAATCCCAATGACCTATGGTTTTGTGTGTGCCATTGGATTAATGTACACTTCTTTTTAAGTACATAACATCCTAGGCTCCATTCCCACTGTTAACACTTAAAAAAAAAATGTACACTTCTTTTTAATTGTTATCGGATTAATATATATCTCCCTTTGATGAGATATATGAAGATTCTTTTCCCAGGTAAATTAAAGGGTAAGGAAACTTAAGTTTGTTTTGGTCATATTGAAGTAGGAATATTATATTGTAATTGTTTTTCCTTTTTCTTTTGTGGGCATGCAGGGTTTAAGATTGTTCAATATTGACATCATCCGACAACAAGGGATTCGCGATCGCTACTATGTCATTGACATCAACTACTTCCCTGGTATGATCCTAGCATCTGACTCGTGTATTTCTTGATAGTTGGCCTTTGACAAGATAAATACTCCAGTAATATGCTGAAGGGGGGATGACCCCAAAATAAATGCACATGTAATATACCAAATGCGAATTTTTGAAAGGATTGCGAAGGCCAGCTTTGGCATTTAAAGAGATAGAGTGGCACTCTTTTAAAGAGAGAGAGTGGCACAGCTTTGGAGATGATAGCCAAACTACCCTAATGCCATGTAGAAGACTGAAGTACCCCTATTTCTTTGTGCATGTGTGAGTGTCTTTGTGCATGCATGTCTCTGTGTATGTGTGTATGCATGTGCAAGTGGCGATATTGCATCTCTTTTTTTGGGTATGTCAACATAGGAATTGATCCTGGGATGTAGTGTTGCAAACTTAACAACTTAACCAATCAAGCCAGTGCCCAAATCACTGTATGTTTGCTAGTTTGGTAAAAGGATAAGGTCTTGATGGATTCCTACTTGGTGAAGCAGGGCATAGGAGACTGGCAAACCTCATCCATCATTTCATGTAACGAAGTGTGGCATAAGTTCACGTGGAGTGAGATATGTGCAAAAAAATGTAAATACTATTTAATTTTCTGTTTGTGGGGGCATATGAATAATCGAATATGTATAGTTATACATATTCAATTTAGTCATATGCACCCAAAAACATAAAATTACAACCTTCGTTATAAACGTATAGTATTTAAATATGGTTATTCTGACTAAAGCACACTAATGATGAATTTAGAATTTCCTACTCTGAAATTTTTGACAATGGAATGCCCCTACCAATATAAAAAGTTCATTAATAATAGCTTGTTTGAAAATTTTGAAAAGGGCATAATTATAATTTTAAATGGCTTTTAAAATTCAATCATCATGCAAACAGGTCTTTTTAATTTTTAAATTGAGTTTTGGAGGGTTTTTGAAAAGACAAAAATGCCCTTCTTAAAATACATGGATTCTTTAAGTCATATTTGGACTTGTAAAGGAATTTTGCAGGCAAAGGTTTTTGAGTAGTTAATTCTAAGTTTACTATTAGTGTGGTGTGTTCTAGAATAACCCTTTAAATATGTATAACATCGATTATAAAATTGCATGTGACCTTTGTTTTATTTACTATATACGACATTGGCAATATAAATACTGTCAGTCAATAAGTATGATGGTTTACTTTTGCGTGAAATAGATCAGTGTTATTAGGAGTAAGATCATATCAGCTGGTTGGAACAGTTTGGATTGGAATTGTGGATCTTCCAACCTCAGTTGAGAGACTCGGAGAATGGGCTGAACCCCAAGAACCAGTCAAACCAGTTCGATTGTCCTCACCTTTTTTTAATATTTCTGAAGGCTTTCTTATTCTTTGATTTGTACTCTCCCGGGTAAGCTACATGTTTCATGGAATGAGAGATCGGTCCTTCTAACCCTACGGAGTCTGTTAGAAAGTGATAGGGAACCATTTTCTTTCCTTTTTTTTTTTGGGTTGGGGGTGGGCAGTTGGTTTGAGTGTCTAAAAGTAGTTTATGAATTAGGAGAATACTGATATCTAGAAGGACAAGTGAAAAATGGTGTTGAGTTGTTGGGTTGATGTATTGACCATACTTCTAAAACTTCAAAATATGACAATGTACTCTTCTAGGTTGACATGGTTTAACCAAGTAAAATAAGTTTATCAGGTTTTCTACGAAACTTGACTTTGTCATTGACTTGATCAAGTGAAGGACAAGCGACTTGATTTTTCTACAGAATTGCAAATCTAGAAGAAATGTTACAGAAGGGAAAAGTTTGTATGAGGTGTCAACCTTATTATGTAGAAATATGTCGTATCTCAAAAGTCCACCCTAAAAGGTTGTTTTGATATTGAAAAAAACCCTACAATTGATCATCTTGACTTTGAAATATATGGATGTGAAAAGAAAAGGATTTCAAGTCTTAAAAATAGTACATTTTGTAACACATTGTCCAGACCATCCATTTTCAAAACATTGAAGTGCTTACATATCTACTCAATCTACATTTTTCAAGCATTAAATTTTATTATTTGGTCTAGAAATGGATTTTCTGGCCATTGTTAGGGTTTCCAATAATCCATCACCAAAATTGCATCTTTTACCAAGATTTAGAGGTGCACCTTACTTTGATTGTTTAAGGTTGACATCTTATACAAAACTACACCCTTCATAGAAACCTATTTTGTGTTGCCTTTTAAGGCCACTTAAATTTTACAATCTCTGGAAAAGAAATTTACCACTTTTTAAATTGAAATTTAACAAGATTTTGCAAACAAAAATTGGACTGAACGTTAAGCATGGAGGGAAATTCTATTTTTCTTTATTTTCATTGATATATCACATGAGTGGCTATTTATGATTTTTTCTTTCAATAATATGTGATTGTCTAATTATCAAGACGAACGTAACACATGCACACACAGAAACAAATGCATATGTCATATCTTTTATTATGTGTAATTTTGTCTATTCAATTGCTTTTTGGAATTTGCCATATTTTTATTTTATGAACATTTGTGAATTCATACTCTACATATGTTGTTCATTCTCCATGTCTCCATGCTTGCATATCAAACTCTTAAAACTCTTTGTATGTTGGTCTTGAGTTTTCAATGGCATTTCTGGTTCTGTAAATTTGCATTTCAATTTTGCAATTTGCTGATGCTATAGAATTACATCATCGCATTATGTTTGATTTGTTTTGATAGATCTTGTTTTCGGGCAGGGTATGGAAAAATGCCTGGATATGAGCAGGTATTTACGGATTTCTTGTTGAGCCTGAGGCGTACAACCACCAAGGATCACACAAGAAGCAAACATAGTCGAGACAGTGGAATACAAGACAAAGCTTATCAGATCTCATCATAAATGAGTGAAGGGTCTATCTCTGCCCCGTCTCTCTAAGGCAGGCACAGCAGAATGCCAAGAAATGTTATATTGATTTTCTCCGACTAGCTGCTCACTCAAGCATGTCACAAGCAAAACACTCTTGTGGGGGGAGCTTAGTCTCTCTCTCTCTCTACAAGTGGATGCCACAGTCTCTCTGCAAATGGGTTTTTTCATATGCGGATACTCCCTGATCTTTTTGACTGTAAATAAGTTCATGTGCTTTCCTTGAAGCTTCAAATAAAGCTAGCCTACAATAACTTAGAGAATGAGCTCAAATCTGGAAAAAAATGGCTCTCCCACATTAATCCTATCTTAAAAATCTGTGTCCTTGGCTATGAAAAATTGTTGAATTTCTTCCTGCCTTTTCTTGATATAAAAAGTTTAAAATCCAAATGGAGTTCAGCTCTAATCAATTGCTAGCTTCTTACGTATAAAGTTCAGCTCTAATCAATTGACTAAAAGAAGTTGTCTAGATGTCCAAAAACCCTCAAATCAATCATCTCGACATATATAGGATATATGGGTATAAGAAAAAATAGAGTTTTTAAGTTTTGGAAATAGTGCATCTTGTAATGCATTTTTGGACCGTTGATTTTCAAGATTTATAAGTGTTCATAGATATGTTCGATCTATAATATTTTTGAAACTTCAAATTTTATAATTAGATATGAAAAAATTTTAAGCCATCACAAAGATTTTCGGTATTAAAACATCTTTCAACACTATTTAAAAGTGTGCCATATTTTGATCGTTTAGGGCTTCAGCTTTATACAAATTACATCCATTTATTTTTGGTGCAAGAGGTCATAATCACTTTTAGGCATTGGATGTAAAATGCTACAAATTAAAGTGTACCGTAATATTTGAAAATATTATTTTGGACATTGTGCATAGTTAATGACATATCTTTAACCATCTAATTTTACATCTAACGGTCAATAATAATTGTGACCTTGTACTAAAACAAAATGATCTCATTTTATACATTTTCATTAAAAAATTCAGAATCAAAATTCCCAATCATCGAAATAAGATAAATGATTGTAAAACAACAATTTTTGCAATCATCCAAACCTTTGAACGTTTTTAAAAGTTGCAAAAAGTTTTTTTTAGTTTCAAATGATTTACAATATATTTACTAGCTTTAAACATATTCAAATATCTATTTTTTAACTGAAAAAAAGGAAGTAAATTAGTGATTTAAAAACAAATTTCGGTTTCAATATTTTTTGCTTTTTTTTTTTATTATTATTTTTTTACTTTTTGTATTTTTTGTTTTTGTTTTTTCTGGGGGATTGCCCTGTATGATCTGGATAAAAATAGCCAATTTGATAGTCTAGTAAGCGTTCAATTTAGATCCCACTTCTGAGTTTTAAGACCATCATTTTCTCTTGGGAAATTCATAGAAAAATCTTGTTTTATTTTTAGAACGAAAAAATAGTCTTATATGTTTCATATTTTTACATTCAACTACTCAAGTAGAAGCATAAAATGTATCTGATTAGGAAAATTGTTTCATGCGATTGCGGACCGTATTTTTATATTTGTGGTCTCTGAGGTATAAAGCATTCATTTTAAAAATCGATGCAAATAGATGGTCCATCTAAAAACAATTGAAACTAACAACCCAAATGTTTTCTTAATAAAATTATTATTTTTAATTTTTAAAATTTATTTATTTATTCATATACGTGATCTCCACGTTAGAGATTACATGTCCTTAAAAATTAGGTAAAAAAGTCCATATAAAAATAGATTTTTAAAAGTGGTGACTCATTTTTATATGGGACTCATAGAAACCGTTTCCATCCAATTAAGCTCTAATTTGGTAGGTACATACTAATCACCATCACAAACTTATAAAAAATAATTTAAAATAAATGAAATCACCAAAAAACACCATGAGTATTGTAGGGATATTTTTGGTTATTTATTATTTTTAATTTTTTTTATAGGTTCTTGATAGTGAGAAGTATTGACATAGCAAATTTGAGCATAATCTGATATATAGAGAAAGATATAAAATTAGCATTTTTATGTTATCAAAAAATCCCTTGAGTAGAGAGAAAAATATAAGGCACAACCCGAAAATAAACCAGAGCTCTATTTAAAATTTCCTTTTATCTTAGTCTAAGATTAAACTTTTAAAACGAAAAGAAATTAACTCGAGAAGTGTCCCAAAATCATCATAATTCAAACACACGATAAACATTATAGTTTTGGTGGTCACACATATCTCCTAGCTAGGTGTAATAGCCGCATGACCAAATGCACATTCTGGTACCTGGGAACCACCTTGTAAGTCGCCTCATCTTTGAACTTTGAAGAGGTTGTTTAAAGCCGGGGAAAATCGCTCAAATTTAGCTGCCAAACGCATGTTTAAAGCCGGGGAAAATCGCTCAAATTTAGCTGCCAAACGCATAAAACAATGCCTATTTGGTGAGCCGTTACACAATTTAAAAACCTCTCTCTCTACACAATTCCAAATCTCTTCTCTCTCTATACACAATTCTAAAATATCTTCTCTCTCCTTAAAGGGAAAGCCCTTCATTTTTTATCAAGAGAGCCACTCATCGTGTGATCTTAGATCTGATATCTAAAAATATTTTATTTTTAATTTTTTTAATACAATTATTTTAAATATGAAATTTGGTACTGCCATCTTTTTATTGGGGTTGGGGTGCATCTATAAAAAATATTAATAATAATTTTTTGATAAAATATAATGATTAAAATATCCTTTGGAATTTTCACAATTATTTTGGTCATTTTATTTTATTAAAAATATTTTTTTTTTATATTTTTCGTTAGTGGAGTTTAATATAGGAATGGACGTTCAAAATTTGGTGTCAAAAGAGTTTATAGAAAGAAAATAAAAAATAAAACACTTAATATTGTGATTGGAGCAATCTTAACCCTCCAATAAAAAATAGATGGTTGGATAAGACTACCATAAAACTTGTATGTTGTATGTTGTAGGGGGCATAGAAAACTTTCCCTTCTCTAAACAATTCCAAATCTCTTCTCTCTCTCTATAAACAATTCCAAATTCTCTTCTCTCTCTCTAAACAATTCCAAATCTATTTTTTCTCTCTCCAGCGGCGATGTTATCCGATGGCCCAATCAGGCGGTTAAGCAACTGACGCCTCAACGGTCGATTTTTTTGAATACGTTCACAACGGTCACCACTCACCACTAAGCATTCCCATCTGTCGATCCAAAACCGCTCTCTCTCTCTCTCCTGTTGAGCTAAAAGAAAACTGCTCTCTCTCTCATTTACAGTGTTTTTTTTTTTTGACGTTTAGTGTTTCTCATTTTATCTGGCTATTCACAACTCATAAAGCCATTACAGAATCGTTGTGGACCCTTCCATGGAAAAGCCTTCAGCAAATGCTGCTTCCAATTCCCCTGACAGCTCTAAAAGCTTTGCTCCTCTTCACTCAGCTAATGCCCCTGCAGGTCTCTCTTTCTCCAGTGTATATAATTTCATGTTCATTTTTATGTAATTGATTTTCTGATTGTACTCTCTCTCTCTCTCTCTCTCTCTCTCTCTCTCTCTCTCTCTCTCCATTTTTGACTATTGTGGTTTCTTCTCTATTCTTGCCTTCAATGTGTTCTCTTTCCAAGTTCTTGCACTGGATTTCAACCATCACCTCATTTCTTGGACCACAGATTTTTCGCAAAGGTCTTCGACCTCTAAAGAAGCAACTCCAGATGAGATCGATGAAAATAATCTCCATATACCCATCCCTAATGTGAATGCAGTGAAGGGAAAACACCTCCCTGCTAAAAAAGGAGAAAAGAATTTCATGGCACCCACCTTTTCTGCAACATCCAAGGCCAACGTTTCAAGAAAGAAGATTTTAGGAGAAAGAAACACCTCCACCACCATTAATGGGAAACCAGGTACCAATTTCACCGAATCTGCAAAACCCACTGAAATTTTGGGCTCAAAGACTCATCGAAAAGTATTGGAAGAAGAGGCGGCTGGTTCAAATGGAGCGAGCCCAAAGAGTTTTGACTCTGAAGGGGCAGTTTCAGAAACAGGTGGGAACTTCAGAGTCAGACCTTGCACAAATGCTTCTCTCTCTTCGCCTACTTTTCGTTCTTCTACCCCGAAGATGAATTCTGATAAGAATGTCGGCAACACCCCTGATTCTTCTTCTCTCCCTTATGATCCTCTCACGAATTATTTGTCTCCGAGGCCTCAGTTTCTTCGTTACAAGCCTAACAGGAGGCTTGAGGTTTTCTTGCGCCGGGAAAAAGCTCAAAGAAAAAGTCAAGAATTTGACCCATGTTTTTCTTCTGGTTCAGAGACTGAAGAGAGAGGAGAAAGAGAGACAAAATCTTTTGAGGAAGAGAATTTTGATGGGGTTTCGGGAGAAGAGTTAACCCAAGAAGAGGAAAAGAGAGATGAAGAAGCAGAGCTAGAAGAAGAAGAAGAAGAAGAAAAAGAAGAAGAAAAGGAGGAAGAAAAAAAAGAAGAAATGGATGAAGAAGAAGAGGGCTTTCGGAATTCTTGTTGCGGTCATCGTTATTTGCCGATATTTGTTGCTTTAATCATAGTTTCTTTCTCTCTATACTGTCCTTCTCTGTTTCCATCACTCAACAAGCATGGATCTCCAGTGATGAATGCTTTCCAAAGCATGGGAATTCAGTCCTTGAACTCTGATGTGAATGATTTTACAGTAAGTGGTCAGTATAATCTAAAACTCAGAGAATCTCTCTCTAGAATTGATCGTATTACCCCTGAATGGTTTAGTGAGAAGTTTCTTTCTAATTCTGAAAAGAAAGATTCTCTCATTGAGGAAACAGGGTCCCCTGTTCCAAATTTCCAGCACCAAATTGAGAATACGAACGGTGATATGATTTTTTCAAACCTTACGAAGGGGTCTGAGACTACAGAAACGAAAAATGAAGAGAGAGAAACGCATGAGGATGTTGAACGAATAATGGAAGATGGAGAAGGAGCTGCTATGTCAAATGATAACCATGGAACTCTAGAATTTGAGGCAGAAGAAGAAACCAATGGAGCCAGTGCTTTCCATGCAAGTTCTGAGGATGGAAATTTTGTGGTGAGTGAAATGCGAAATTCTCTCGAAGAATCGGTGGAAGAAGAAAGGGCTGAACATGAAATTTGGGATAATGAATCAGAAGAAACTTATGAAATGGATAATTCTAGCTTAGAGGATTCTCATTCAGAGATACCAAATTCTCCAAAAACTGAAGAAAATTTAGCTTTAGAAAACGAATCAGAATCTCTTGTCACTGAAAATTCACTGGTTTCTGAAACCAAATTTGAATCAAATGAAATAAGCTCAAATTTGGAAAGAGAAGAAATTCTTTTGGAGAATGCCACGGGGATACGAAGATGGGTGAGAGAGAAAATGTCTCAGGTGAAAATAAGAGCTGGATTATTCGTTATATCAATTCTTTTAGCTTCCATTTTGGCTCCTCTTTGCTTCTTTAAGCAAGCAAAGCAACCTACAAAGGAGCTTCCACTGAAACTTTCTATGGAAGATGCGGAAAACCGAAACGAGGAGATTAGGAAGTCGAATTCTTTGGTGGCTAATGGAGTCAGGATTTCTGAGAAGAACTCTTCTCTTTCTCAATTCCATGAGAGCTCACATTATCAGGCTCAAGAGACAGAGGTAGGGTTCCTTGGAGAACATGTATCAAGAGAAATGAGTGAATCAGGAAAGAGTTTGAGCCTTCTTTCGAAAACAAAGGGAGCAGAGAGGGAGAGTGAGGAGAAAATTTCAGGAAGAGGTTTGAGAAGAAAGAGTGTTTCCTCTGCAATGACGAAAATTGAATACTCGGAGCATTCGTCAGCTGGTTCTTCGTCTTATGGGAGCTTTACCACTCAAGAGAAGATTTTGAGGCGAAAGGTAAGGTTGAATTCCTCCATGATTTTCAGTGAATTTTGCTTTTTCGTTGTGAGTTTTAGAATTCAAGGGCAATTGAGCTCTCTCGCTCTGTCTCTCCCACTCTCTCATATTTTCTCAATTCTATGGAAATAGAAAAGCAACATGTTATTCATTTTAGGAATGAAGTCCAAAACGGTTTTCGGTTTTCATTTTTAAACCCAATTTACAGAAACTCACATCAACCAGGGACTTTTGCCACTCTGGCCAAGGTGAGTTACTTGGCTCAGGACTTGGAATACAAAAATTAAAAAAAGTTGAAAAAAAAGTATTAAAGGTAAATTCAAACCTAAAATCGAGTCCCAATACACTGTTTAAGGGCTTGGTAATGTGTGACAACTCAGGGTATTAAAAATAAAAAAATGAAAAAAAATGTAAAAATAAAAATAAAAAGCTGTCCCACTCATGGGCTTTCCACGGTTTAATGCTTGAAATGGAGGAGGAAATTGGCTTTTCACTGAGTTTTCTGCCCCACTCATTGAAGAGGGGGGGAGGTCTAAATGTTTACATCCACTGCCTTTTTCTGTTTCTTTTTTCTTTCAAAACATTAAAATGTGGAACTTTGGATCCCTTCACAAAGCTATGCAGCCTCTACTATTTCCTTTTTTAGCTTGTTCAATATGAGAAACCAAAAAATGAAAAGAGAATTTGGAGTTTTCTGCTTCTTTTACCTTCAAATAGGGAATCTGAGTTTCAAAGAGAAATTGGGTTTTCTTCATGAATGCTCTCTCTCTCTCTCAAGTTTTCAAAGGAAATAAAATTTGTTTTGTTCTCTTGCTTGGCTTTTGCAGCAGAAGAATGGAGATGAAGAGAAGGTGAATGAGGTTGTGACTACACCTGTGAGACGGTCTAACAGATTACACAAGAAGTTCACATCTCCATGAAAACCAGTCCTCTATTGCAGTTGCAAGCTATCGTTGCCATGATCCTCACTGACCTTTGTTTTCATTTATTCTTTACTCTTTCAAATTTTTTTATTGCCTGCTACAAGGAACCACTTCTGTTTCCTGGCTGAATGTTTTGATTCAGGATCATCATATGCTATGCTGTGATGTTTATTTTGGATAGATGAGAAGCTTCATCAATCTGAATTCGCCTTTTCTTGTCAATGAAGGTCCATGGCAGCATGCAAAATCAGAATTAAACCAAAGTATTGTTGGAAATGGTGAGTGGGTGGGTGAAATGGGAAACTAGAAAATAATTCCATAACATACTTTGTAACTAGTTGGGAGGACAAAAGATCTTTTTTCTTTGAGGAGGAAGTTGTTGCTTTCTCAAGAACACCCCCATATAACAAATAGTGTGCATTTAAATGTTCTCCAAGAAAATTTGTCCCCGGGGATAAAGACTAGTGTGAATCTAAGTTCTCTAAGAAATTTGTCCTTGATAAGATCAAACAGTTATTTGCCATTACAAATGCACAAGTATTAGGAGTCCAAGATGAGATGGACAAAAGATGTTTTGCATGACAACAGTACAGCCAAGATCCATTCTCATTGGCACCCGACATCTGAATGAATTTGGATAGCTTGGATCATGTAATAAACTTGAATTTTAATTTTTGGAAAAATATGGGAAATTACTCAAAATGTACCTAACTTATCAATTTGTTCAATATTGCTCAAATTTTTTCCCTTTTCTACTATTATTCCAACACTTGATAATGTGTATTTTGATGAATCCTTTTAAATTAAATAAAAAATTAATAATATATTAAATAGTTCAGCTCTTAATAAATTAGAAACGGTTAGCATGCGGCCAAGCCCTCACATGTAGAAATGCATGCTTGAAAATAACTATAGAGAAAATATCTCTTTATCCTTTATTTTTAGGTTTCATTTTTCAATAGACTTAAGATTTAAAGGGACATAAAAATATGGGAAAATATCTACATATCCTCCATTTTTAAGTTTTATATCTCTATAGAACTAATGTTTCAAAATATATCTTGGGTCATAAAAATTCTAAGTTATATATCTTTTAACCACCAAACTAACTTTATCCCCTTTAAACCTATTTTCTGCCTCCAAACAAATATAAGAAAGACATATATCCTTTCTAAACACCATCATTTCTCTTTCTTCACGTGATATTCCCCTAAATCTCTCTCTCTACCTATTTTTCCACTCTCTCGCCCCCCGTGTTTCTCACTCACTCTCTCCCCCATTAGAGAGACAAATAGGGTGAATGTTAGAAAAAGAGAGAAATTTGAGGGGAATATATCACGTAAAGAAATGAAGGGTTTAGATTGAATATGTATTTTTTATATTTATTAGGGCTAAAAAAATAGTTAAAAGTGAGTAAAGTTAATCAAGGGGTTAGGACATATTTTTTGAATATTTGGGTCTATTGAGATATAAAAACCAAAAATAAAGGTACGAGGATATATCCCCTAAAAATATTAAGTTTTATATCTTCTAATCCCATAGAATAATTTTTGTCCATTTTAAACCTATTTTTTTGGCCTAAACAAATTTAAAAAAGACATGTCCTTTCTAAATCCCAACCTTTCTCACTCTTCCTCAAACTTCTCTCTCTTTTCCGAACTTTTCTCTCTTCATCTTTTTCCTGTGAGTCTCCCTACATATATCATTCTTTCTCTCTCTTCCCCAAACTTCTCTCTTTTTCTCTCTCTTGTGATTGCCTCCGCCGAGCACTGGCCATGGCCGGTTCCGATGGTGTGCAACACTCATTTCCCCCAAGGAGGGCAAGACTCTAGCACAGAGTTTGAGGAATTGAAAATGTTTATAGATATGTCTCTCTCTTCCCCAAACTTCTCTCTTTTTCTCTCTCTTGTGATTGCCTCCGCCGAGCACTGGCCATGGCCGGTTCCGGTGGTGTGCAACACTCATTTCCCCCAAGGAGGGCAAGACTCTAGCACAAAGTTTGAGGAATTGAAAATGTTTATAGATTTGGGTTTCATATTTGTGGAGAGTGAATTGAGTCCTAGATTGAAATCCATCATCCCCGGCCTCCAAAGGACGGTAAAGACGAAGGAGAAAGAGAATGAGAAACAAGAAGAAGAGAATAAAAATATTTCCCGACCATACTTATTAGAGGCATGGTCAATGAGAAAACCAGATAGCAAGGTGATTCAATGAAAAATGACTGAATTGAGTCAAGGCATGGATATGAAGGAGCATCTCAAATTTTGGGCCCATAATGTTGCCGCTACAGTGAGATAATGAGAGAGAAAGCAAGATTTATAACCATTTTTCTGCCCAAAAGAAGTTGAACTTATGCAAATTACAAGAGCATGTAATGGCTTGCTTTTTGAGCTTCCTCAAGAGAAGAAGAGAAGATTTTATTGTTGCTATTTTTTGGGGATTAAATGTACGGTGTCCCCTTGATCAGCAGAGTGGGCCAGCTTCATCCCTTGTTTTTGTGTTAATGGGAAACATAGGGGGAGGGGAGAGAGGTTAGGGAAATAATGGGAGAAAAAGATGGGTTTGGCGAAACACGGAGGGAGAGAGAGTGTGGGAGACAGGGGAAGAGAGACAATTGGAGAAAATAGAGAGAGCAAACGGGTTTGAGGAATATACATAAAGAGAGAAAGGATGGGATTCCGAAAGTGTCTTTCCAATATTTGTTTGGATTAAAAGATAGGTTTAAAGTGAGTAAAGTTAGTATGGGTCAAAAGATGTATTTTAAAATCTCAGATGTATAGAGTATCGATCAAGTCAGAGAATTAGAAATTTCAATAATTTTGAAAGCTCTCCTCTTCATCTCTTATTTGTGAAGTTTGATCAACCAACAATAGATCTCTGCAACTTTAGAAGCTTCATCTTTGATGCATTCTTTCTAAAATTTTCACTATTAGAGAATCAAAGACCTAGCAAATGCATATGTACTCTTTCTTCTTCACTTTTCATTGCCAGAGAACTAGAGATTTCTATCACCAAAAACAGAAAAGGGTTCACCATTTCTAATGCATTTTTTTGCAATTTCCATAACCCACAAGTACTAGAGAATGGGTGGGGCTAGCAGAGGCAGAGAAGAAGAAGGGGTGGCGTCGCAGAGAGAAAGAGAGAGGGGTTGAGCGACAGGTGATAAACCTTGTTCTTTTTGGGAAGAGGAGGATGTCAAAATTTTAGATCAGTAAAGAATCGAAAAACATATAAATTCGGGTTTTTAATATTCGACTTTTTTTTTTTCAAAAACTGAAAATTTTAAATATTTCTGTTTTTTAAAAACAGAAAATGGGCAGTTTAATTTTTTTTTAAAAAAAATGTTATGAAGTTCAAAAAACGAATATAGTTGTAATATCGGAAACTAAAAGGTAATTTTGTAATAACGAGAAATATAAAGGACATATATGTATTTTTCCAATATATTTAGTAAATATAGTTTGACCTAATGTTTAGAGAATTTATAATCGGAGATCATGAATATAAAAAATAAAAAATTTTAAAAACTAGAAATAATAATTATATTAAAAAATCATTTGGTACAATTGTTTTTAGATGGATTACCTATTTGCGTCCATCTTAAAAATGGATGCGTATATTGTAGAAATACGGTCTAGCCAGGATGAAAAAAATGATAGAAACGTAACTTTGAATTTGTTCACGGGTTCAAAAATTCATTTTCCCAAAGGGAAAATCTACATGGATGGGAATTCTCACCAGCTCAGAGGAAGAGACTATTGGCTCTCCACATGCACGTCCCTCAAAGGAGAAAAGTGATACTTAGGCTTGGGAATGGGTCGGGTTTAGGTATGGGTCTGGCCGGACCTGGACCCAGGCCGGGACCCGAAAAACATTATGGGATCCTGACCTGATCGGGTCCGGGTCCATTGCCACCCTTGATGTCAAAGGTCTCTATTAGTTGATGAGAAAGAGTTTTTAGACCCATATCCGGAACCAGGTCGGGTCCAAATCCATTGCCACCCCTGGTACTCGCACCAATATTCAATAAAAAGAAAAAAGGAAAAAAAAAAGAAAAAAGAAAACATAAAGAGATGATACTCTCTCAGGATGGATATTTTTGCTCTTGTTGATATTGGTTCCTCACTATGCTCGAATTGAGTGCCTTTCGAAAAAGGTGAGAAAAAGAGAACTATGAAGAATCAAGAATGCATGAATCTTAACAAAAGCAAGAGACAAAAACCCTCCTTCAGTCCTTGGAATCAGCATGGAAGACCCGCTACAAAACCAACGCCTGTGTATTAGAAAAATATTTCAATAGAGTTACTTAAAGACAAAATCACCTACAATAATAATGATGAATAACAATAATAGAATAAAACAGTAGGATTAGTATGGGAAATTTGAATCATGACAAACCCCAAGCATGTGATTTTGTAATTTATGTGCCAGAAACATAGTCAGGTCGTAGAATTGCGTGAGCACAGGAAGCAAAGAACTAAACAAACAAAGGACAAATTATAGGAGAGAGAAAGCGGTGGGGGAGAGAGAGTGTGTGTGGATGGAGTAGTATAATACCAACTCCTTGAAGATAGTGCAATATCAAAACTTATGCAATATGTGGTGGATTTATGGAGGATGGTAACGGTTGAAGTTGCAATAAAAGAAATAGAGAAATTTGTTAAAAACAAAGAAAAAAAAGAAATAGAAAAGAGAAGAGAAATAGATCAGCACGGCATATACGTAGTTCGGTAGTGGTAATTACGTTCATGGATGGTAAATCAGTATTTCATTCATAGGAATTACTTTGATTTACCATATATTTATAGAGCGACAATTTTTGTCTTTTAAGAGAAAATTCTCGTTATAAATGCAATCCTACAAAATAGAAAACTCACTATCGTATAACCCACGAGATAGAAAATTTAATATATGATCACAATAGCCATCAACACTCCCCCTCAAATTGGTGTGTTGACATCTGCGGAGCCCAACTTGGACAATATCTAATGAAACTTTGTCTTTGCAATAGCTTTGGTAAATATGTCTGGAAGTTGATCTTCACTTCGAATATAAGGAGTACTAATAATTTTTTACTGAACATTTTCTTTTACAAAGTGACAATCAATTTCTATATGTTTGGTTCTTTCATGTTTTACTGAACATTTTCTTTTACAAAGTGACGATCAATTTCTATATGTTTGGTTCTTTCATGAAAGACTGGATTGGAGGCTATATGCGCCAACTGCTTGATTATCACAGAACATCTCAAATGGATAGGCCGTTTGAAACCCTATATCTTGAAGTAGTGATTTCAACCATATCAACTCACTTGTAGTTGCACCCATAGCTTTATATTTAGCCTCTGCGCTGGATCGAGCAACTACATTTTGTTTTTTACTTTTTTAAATAACCAAGTTTCCTTCGACTAATGTACAAATAGCCAGTAGTGCGTTTCCTAACAACTGGACTACTTGCCTAATCAGCATCAAAAAAACAAAATAATATTAGTGTGACCATTCTGTTTTATCCAAATACCTCTGTTGGGTGAGGACTTAAGATATTTGAGAATCCGATTGACATTCTCGATATGGTATGATCTAGGAGCATGCATAAATTGGCTCACAAGGCTAACCGCTTATATTATGTATGGTCGTGTCACAGTCAAATAAATCAATCTATTCACGAGCCTCTGAAAACGAGTCACATCTTCAAAAGGTTTACCATTTGTTGAATTAAGCTTACAAATTAAGATCAACATATGTGGCAACATGTTTGACTCCCATTTCCTGGTTTCATTCAACAAATTCAAGGCATATTTCTTTTGAGAAATAAAAAGTCTTTTTATGGAATGTGCTACTTCAATACCAAAAAAATACTTTTGTTGACCAAGATCCTCGATGTCTAATTTTTTATGAAGATAGTTTTTAAGCTTCAAAATTCTTTTTTATCATCACCTGTAACGATGATATTATCAACAAACATGAGTACAATTGTTGCACCTGAAGTTCCCATTTTTCTGAACATCGATGAATCAACTGAACTTTTAATAAACCTGGCACTCATTAAAGCTGAGCTAAGTTTGACATACCATGCGCAGTTCAAAATTCTATTTCCTATGAAATTGAATACCTAAAAAAGGCGATAGATTGAGGAAATCTATATATATTTGAAAAGTTTGAAATTGGACAGACTACATACTGTGTTAAAAAAATGCATTATAAAAATGCCTTAAAAATCTTTTTTTCTCCACGTTCATATATTTTCAGGTCAAGGTCCATTTGATGGTTTTCGTTAGAACAACATTTTCCAATAGGATTTTCTCGAGGGCTTTCATTAAAACAACATTTTCCAATAGGGTTTTGAGTTACATCTTACTTTTAAACTTTTTCCTTTAAAAGACTAGGAATATATTACTTGAATAAGATCATTAAGTATAAGGTTGTGACTTAAATCTTGTTTCCACTTGACCCCCTTGTGCAGGTTTTCTTGTTCTCTCAACCTTTTTTTAGGCTTCAAGATTTTTATACTTGTCATGCAATCTATCGCCTTTTTTAGGTATTCAATTTCATAATTAGAAGTGAATATAGAAGTTTAAGCCTTTTTGGTATTGGAATTGAATGTTGCAGAAAAATCGAAGGTACCAGAATTATATTTAAAGATTTTTGGTATATCCCAAAAAACCAAACAAAACTGACCTGAGCTTTTTCCTTTACCCCAGGAAAAAAAAACAAAAAAACAAAAAAAATAACTCCCTTCAATATTAACATTGACCACCTTTGATTATTTTAGGTCCTAGATATTGTCCAAGGAAAAGAGTGGTCCTCCATTTCTTATAATTCTCATTTGCCCACTAGCAACATAGCAATTGTTATCGCTTGTGCTCTTAAACAAATGAATACAAAGAAGATATGTTAATAAGAGAAAAAGGGATTGTGCTCCAATGAGAGTGAGTGTTGAAGTTGAGATGAGAGTGAGTGTCGAAGTTGACAAGAGAGAAGGTAATTGTTTCAAGGAAAAAGTTTACACAAGTGCAAGGCTCTAAACAATCAAATTGAGACGCACATAAAATTTTTTACTAGAAGAGGTTTTGATGCTGAAATATCCTCAAATTAATCATCTCGACCTCAATATGTATGGAGATGAGAAAAAAAAATGAATTTCAAGTTTTGAAAATACTTCATCTTGTAATGTATTTTTAGACTGTCAATTTTTAAAATTTTCATAGATGCTCTCGATCTATACTATTTTTGAATCTTTAAATTTTATAATTACATATGAAAATATATTTTAAGGCTATGCCAAATAATTCCAGTATTGAAACCACATTTGTCGATACTATTTGAAAGTGCTCTTTACTTTAATTATTTAGAGCCTCGGCCTTATACTTGTTTTGAAGTTGATGGGAGAAGTTATTATCAATGCTATTAGGATTTGATAGGGTCGGTGAGAGATCTGTTTATATTAAATCAGTCTGGCGATTTGTCGAATTGATTTGATTAGAATTTTAAAATAGTAGCAGACAACTCATCTAACCTATTTTTGACTAATTTTTTTATTGAATATAATTTTTATTTTGGGTCAGACTGATTAAGATACTGGTTGTCAAGTTCGACTGATCGGACCACCGATCTGGTCCATGATAACGATGGTTATTATTATTGTACAGGCATATATGTTCGTTTATGCCTTCATAGCTATCAAAACAAGAGTTACTATAAATAAAAAATAAAAAAATACCAAAAAAAAAAAAGCCATTGAGGAAGAAGCCAAACTTATGGTAGGCAGTCAAATCATCCTTAAACAAAAGAGGAAAAAGTAAAAAAAAAACAAAAGCAAAAAAGAAAGAGTAGAAAAAAGCACACAAGACAAAGGGAACCGGCGGGTAGAGGTCCATTTAGGACTTCATTTGTGTAAAAGGGGAATATTAGGTAGAATGGATGATCAAGATGTTTTTCATTAGCACATGTATGCAATCCCAGTCATTCATTTGGCTTGGATTTTAAATTTAAAGGAGAAAATGACCCTCACAAAAGCTGGTGCACAAGTAAAGTATATCACACGAAAATGAAATTTTTGGCGTAATGTGAACAAGATACTTGCCTAAGTATTAACTCTTTTGTTAATGATACGATAATAATGGACCAAAGAGTATACGACCCTCCTGCAGGAGCATACTATACATCTACTCCCCAAATTGGAAGACCAATTTAGATATATTTTTCAATCCAGAATTCCGATTCGCATGCAACGAAGCCTGCACATGTAAACTTTTTCCATAGAATAATTATAAAGATAAGAAGAGAAATTAATGTGGATAATAAATATACGAAATAGTATAATATAAAGGAAAAAGTACTTATGAAGATAGGAAAGAGAGAATCTTGGCTATAAAAGATCTTTGCTATTTCATGAGTTGTTTATTACGAATTCATAATGTAACTAAAAATATCACACCTTCTTAATTTGGAGATAGACGAATAGAAAATAGGTAGAGCTTGGACTTAGTGAAATAATGGATGCCAAAAGATTTCATGCTCCTTTGGGAGTATATTGGCCATTTGCTCCCTCAGGTAAAACCCATTCTAGAAGTAATTTTAGGATCCTAAATTTTGGGGACGTGACAATTTCAATCCATAGATTAATCTCAACAAACAAGAAAAAAAAAATCCAAACTACACTCTTTATGTATTTGAAAAAATAATATATCCATAATAACATAGATCCTCCAATGTTTTGAGGGTGAGATCGAAGTATTAGAAAACTTAAAATTCATTTTTTTTTCTAGAAAGAATCATCTAATGATTCTTAGGTGATTCTCAAAATTATAAATTGAAAAATCGTCCCAAATAGGTCTTCTGACTAAAAGAATAGGTATACAATATATGCTCTCACAGGAGCACAATAAAAGTACTCACCTATATACATTGGGGTTGCCGAGAGGGGAAAGGTTTCTATACTTCTCCTATAGCATAGAATATCTATGCTTCCCCCACCATCCAGCCGTCCAATTTTGATCAAGAGAGTCACTCACCATTTGATCTTAGATCCGACGTCTCAAAATATTTTATTTTTTAATTTTTTTTATACAAATATATGAATATGAAATTTAGTACGTGCCATCTTCTCATTGGGGCGCACCTATAAAAATATTAAAAGTAAATTTTTGATAAAATATAATGACCAAAATACCTCTCGAAATTTTCAAGGGGTATTTTGGTCATTTTATTTTATTGAAAATATTTTTTTTAATATTTTTCACTAGTGCGAGTTTAATAGAGGATTGGACATCTAGAATTTGATATCAAAATAGTTTATAAAAAAATAATTTAAAATAAAATAGTGTAGAGATGTGACATTGTGATTGGGGCAATCTTAGCCCTCCATTCAGAATGGACGGTTAGATAAGTGGAAGTATATAAGTTTTATGCTGCATGGGAAGCATAGAAAAACTTGCCCTGCAGAGCGACGTAAAGAGACGAAGACAAAAAGAGGAAGAACATAAAATAATAATAATAATAATAAAAACAAACAATATTAGGGTTTCAATGACCTTTAGATCGGTTTGGGGTTGTATCCTTGGATCCGATGGGCACTACCCCTAAAGCTTGGGACACTTATAGTCTTTGGTTGGCATCCTCATATCAAAAGACAAGCCAATTTTGAAAAAAATAAAAAAAAATGGAGGTTGACCGACCTTCATTATAATTTCTATCTACAATCGAATTCAGTATTTTAGGTAAATTTTTGGAGACTCAAATAGATTAGCAAATTATAAAAGGTGATGAGCATTTGAAGGAACAGAGTGGCTCCACACTATACTATAAATGCCCACTAAAGCGCAGTTGCATGAGTTCCCAACAAGCATCACCTCCCTTCCTCCCCCTCTCTAATTGCATGAGTTCCTAACAAGCATCATCTCTCCTTCTCTCTCTCTCTATATATATATATACATATAGTTTCAGAGGCGTCTCTAAAAATGCACCTAGCACCATGCCTCACAAGTGTGCTTCTCATCCTAGCCTCCCTCCTCTATACCACCACCTATTTCCGGCTTCTCACTCCATTTTCCAACGACAATCCCTACCACTTCCTCTTCCTCTCCTCCGGCGACAACGCCACCGCTGCCCGACACCTCCTCTCTCTCACCTCCCGCCCCCACACTGCCGGCACCCCCGCCAACTACATCACCGCCCTCTATGTCCTCAACACTTTCTCTCTCCTAAACTTCCAAGCACATGTAACCTCTTACAAGGTTTCTCTCACTTATCCGATATTCCGATCGGTCGATGCCAAATTTCCGGCCACAAACACGACGTCGAGACTCAGCCTCAAACAGGAACCCTGTAAGGGAGACCCTTACTCTGAGACCCTTGAGGCCTTGCCAACCTTCCATGCCTATGCCAAAACAGGCCAAGCCATAGGAGAGGCCATCTATGTTAACTATGGTAGAGAGAGAGACTTTGCACTTTTGAAGGGCATGGGCATTAGTGTTGAAGGCAAGGTTGTCTTAGCAAGATATGGAGAAATATTCAGAGGGGACATAGTGAACAATGCCATGGAAGAAGGGGCAATTGGTGCTGTGATCTACACTGACCCTAAGGACTATGGAGGGAACCATGGATCTCACCCTGAGGCTCGGTGGATGCCACCGAGTGGCGTGCAAGTGGGCTCAGTGCGTAGAGGTATAGGGGACCCCTCGACGCCAGGGTGGGCTAGCATAGAGGGTTGTGAGAGGTTAGAGAGAGAAAGAATGGAGAAGGGGCTGCCATCGATTCCCTCTCTCCCTATATCGGCCAAGGATGCAAAGGTGATTGTGGCCGGGCTCGAGGGTCCACTGGTTGATGAGGACTGGCAAGGTGCGCTCGATGTCGGTGCCTATAGGGTCGGGCCGGGTCCGGTCACCCTCAACCTCACTTATATTGTAAGTAGTTTCTTTTGTGCATGTGGATGCCTCTCTCTCTCTCTCTCTCTCTCTCTCTCTACACACAACATATGTGTAGTGTAGTAGGTTGGTCGGGTCGGTACGTACGTACCGTACCTAACCTACTACGTACGTACGTAAGTACGTTCGTTCGTGTTGGTTGGGT
>NW_006499905.1:2525557-2544708 GCF_000471905.2 Amborella trichopoda | reverse complement strand
GTATTACTTTATATTGTCTTTCAGATACAGAATAATGTATCAAATAAATCTCTTTTGGATCAGGATCCAGATCCAAATAATCTGGATCAAATCAGATCTGGATCCCATCTATACTTTTTGGATCCAAAATCCAGATCCAATCCAACTCATTCTTCCGCTCTACTCAGATATTAACGCATGTGGTAATATGATTAGAGTAGTTGGAGTTTCTTCGAGATGTAACAACCATTTTTTGGGCTGAACAATGTTAAAATCATGATCAAATTGAGAGGCAATTCTAGGCTGAAAGACCCCGGAATGCTTACTCTCCCTTTTTTTATCATAATTTATTAAATAATTCTTAATGCAAATTTTTGGTCTTACTTGGACATGCCAAGTCAGATTGAGGGACTAGGACTCAGAATGCTAGCGATTCAGAGCCCGAGTTTGACTTTTTGAGCACTTGACTCGAACTTGATTTGGCTCAGTTTTCTCGAGCTATTATGGATATATTTGTTATTCTCAGCCCTTAGTTGTTAAAATGGATCGTTTATGGTGTCCACAGGTATGTATTGATGGGGAATCATCGCGATGCATGGACCTTTGGAGCCGTCGATCCTAGTAGTGGAACGGCTGCATTGCTAGAGGTTTGTATTACAAGAGATGGAGCTCAATTTGTCCATGAATTTGATTTCTGCAATCCTAAGAAATAGTAATAAATGTAGAAAAATACAATATGATCCATATGAATGTGATAGCTGCATTGACACCCGTCCACTCAATGGGATGAGTGGTTGTGAAGGAAGAGTAGGGATGTATAATTAAGGGGAATTTGTCAAATTACCTATAAAAGATCAACTACTTAACAATTTATCGGATTGCAACTATTTTAGCTCAAGGCCATGTGTTTGTTTATGGCATTCTTAAATTAAATCAAAAGATATGGGTATAGTGTCCAATTGTTCATCTCTCGTGGATAATGTGATGCATTTCTGTTAATGCAGTAAATTACTCAAATGGTGGAACCCCTTGTCTCCATCACCATCCAATCAATCGATGAGATAGCGATAACCTTATGCTCACGGTTATATGATGACTATGTTGATCATATTGTGCCAGCTTATAAAATATATTGTACGAAGTTTCCCATTGTGGTCCAACTGAATCCCAAATTTGAATCTCACTCGGTAGAAATTTAGCCAAGTCATGGAAGGACTCTGGCATAAAGCTCCTTAGGCTTCACCTTGATGGTAGATCTATTGCTTTGCGTGAGGGACGTCAAAACTTCCGTCTATCACTTTGCGTGAGGGACGTCAAAAGTTCCGATCTTTGAAGTTTCCGAGCAAACCCAAACAAGCTAACCTAGCCTCTTTTTTTTCTTATGCTTTGTGAGGAGAAAGAAGACTCCAACTTAAACTTAGGAGTCTCCAAGTAAAACTACTACAATGCAGTTAAATCCTATGAAACATTCATGTTTGGTAGAACTTGCAACAAATTTCAGCCAATCATAGCACAAAGTAGAGCCAAAACCTAGGAGTCGCCTACTCCCGGCGCCTTTTTTTTGTTTAATTTTTTATTTTATATTTTTGCAGATAGCCCAGAGGTTGGCCAAGTTGCAAAAGTGGGGTTGGAGGCCTAGAAGAAGCATCATTTTGTGCAGTTGGGATGCAGAAGAGTATGGTTTGGTACATTGCTTAGCTTTCTTCTTTGTTGGACTAAATGTACATATTTTAATCTCCTAGTCTTTTAGATGGAATCATATTTACTAGAACACTTAAGGAATAAAAAGGCTCTTGAAATCTTTTTAATGAGGATAAATAGGTGAAAGTTTAATTTGTATGGCTAAAATTTGGAAGGATATTTAAAAGTTAGGAATTGGGGTGGGGAGAGGGAAAAATATTTGTTTCTTTGAAGGTTTTATTTGTTATTTATGTGTAATTGGCTGGAATTGAGTTCATGTTGCAGATTGGATCCACAGAGTGGGTAGAAGAGAATAGAGAGATGTTGGGCTCAAAGGTTGTTGCATATCTAAATGTGGACTCTGCAGTCTCAGAAGCACGATTTCATGCCTCGGCCACCCCTCAACTTGATCACCTACTCAAAGAAGCCGCTCAAAAGGTAGAATTGCTCCTTTTATATTTCACAATCATTCTTTGTTAAAATCAATTCTTTCATACCTAGGTTACATAGATGATATAAATAATATGTCTACGTTAAATACAAATACGAGTATCAGAAAAATCAATTTCAAAATTACTTTTACGACATGTCAAGTTCGTACTCCATCTAATGAATGGATAGGTGAACTTTTAAATAAGATCAAGTACTCTTGTAGCAAGATTTCAAATAGAAAAGTTAACATGGGTATCAACATGGGTATCATGTCCTCAGTGTCTTTGGTGTTTCAACACGAGCAAACAGTTATACAAACATATATCCATGTTAGATAACTTCACATATACACCCACACAAGCAGCACAAACTCACTAACCTTTGATTTTGTGTATGAGCTTACACCTGCATTTTAAAATTCTTTATTGCATATCATTTCATTTTTTTAAAAAAATTATCATAAATTTATATTTTGAAAAGAGTGGATTTATTGCTTTCTATAATGTAGGTTTTCTAATATTCTATTATTTTAGGATTTCGTCCAATGTACATGTTTGCATATATTTTAACACTACCATAACTCCAACTCAAAAAAAAAGAAATTTTGATAGTGGATTACATAACTCAAATCTGGTCAAACTTTACACACATAGTTGTGGTAAGAAATAAGAAAAGAAAATGAATGCAACGAGATCATTTACTTTTAATATAAAGATGTTATATTGACCATTAGATTTGAAATCAGGTAGTTGAGGATGTGTCATTGTTTAGGCACGTCAAAATTTCTCAAATGTTGCGACACACTGTCATTTATTGGATTCCAAATCCAATGGCTAAAAGTAATTGTGGCCTCCTACTAAAAATAAACAGTCTCATAGTATACAATCCCATTAAAAAAAAAAAACTTTATATGTAACGCTATTAAAATTCGTTCTTAACTATTTGATTAAGGAAAGGGGGAAAGCTAGACAAGTCCTAGAGTGTACTTTCCTCAAAAGTGAAATCATTTCCAAAAAGTTGTATAGATTAACTTAGTCAGCAAACTATGCCTCCAATCTCAGAATTAAAAGGTTCAACAGAGGTAATTCTTTGCCTTGTTGTAATTTGGAGATGGAGGGATTAATCAAGGCCCAATGCATTTGGAGGGAATTACTTTTAAATCATTTTTGCATGTCAATAGAAACATATTCATTCTTCAATTCTTTGATCCATGGACAAATTCTTCAAAACTTTGATCTACTTGTGTTTTAGAAAAGCAAAATTATTATAACTGGATCAACATCCAAAGCAAAATTATTATAACCGGATCAACATCCAAATCAATGAGGGGTTTGGTACAGTAAAAATACAGCTTGAACGAATTAGATTTAACTTTTAAAAAAATAAAAAGATAGACAATAGTTAAAAAATGTGTAATACATCTACAAACAAATTTCCTATCTTTGTTTGATTGGTGAAAACCGCCTGATATGACTAGCCAAAAGTTGTTAAAACATAGATTTTGACTCATTTTTAAATCAAATGTGATGTTTTGTCTTGACTAGACTGGCCAAGGCGCCTATTGACTCTCATACTACTAGATATGGTGTTTAGAAGTAGCTACCTGTTTGTGAAACTTTCTTTACTAGTATATATATATATATATATATATCTCCACTAACCTATTTAACTTCATACTCTCAACACTAACTTATTTTACTTCACAGGTTAAAGATCCAGACGACTCCACAAAAACGGTCTACGATTCCTGGATTGAGTCTGGTGACCCTCCCTTGGTATGCAACTCTGGTCTTTAACATGTCAGGAAAACCTCTATAGCTATTTTATCATGGGGCAAGCTTTCTATATTTCCCTTACAACATAAAACTTATATATTTCGCCTTATCCAACCGTCCATTCTTAATGGAGGGCTAAGATTGTCCCAATCACAATGTCATGTCTCTACACTATTTTATTTTTTAAGTTTTTTCTATAAACTCTTTTGGCACTAAAGTTTGGACGTCCAATCTTCTATTAAATTCGCACTAAAAAAAATATAAAAAATATATTTCCAATAAAATAAAATAACCAAAATACCCCTAACAATTTTAAGGGCAATTTTGGTCATTATATTTTATTGAAAAATTATTTTTAATATTTTTTATATGTGCGCCCCAATGAGAATGGGCACATACCAAATTTCATATTCATACAATTTGTATAAAAAAACTAAAAATAAAATACTTTAAAATTGGACGGTTGGATGGTAGGAGAAGCATAGACCTTCTATGTTGTAGGGAAATATAGAAACCTTTCCATTTTATTATGTACTGCTACAATAAAAATCAACAATAATGAACAAAACATTTTATAATGGGAGAAGTTTTATATAGAGCCGAAGCTCTAAATAATCACATCGAGTCTACCATAAAAATTTCACTAGACGAGATTGTTTGTTGTCCAAAAATCCTCAAATTGATCATCTTGATATCAAGATGCATGGACATGAGAAAAAAATTGTATTCAAGTTTTGGAAATAGTGTATTTTGTAATGCATTTTTTGACCGTCAATTTTCAAGATTTCATAAATCTGTCGATCTACACCATTTTTGAAGCTTTAAAATTTATAAATAAAGAAGAAAATATATTTTGAGGCTATCACAAAGATTCCAGTGTTGAAACCACATTTCTCGACACTATTTAAAAGTGGGCTCTAATTTGATTCGTTTAGAGCCTAGGCTCTATACAAACCGCACCCTTTTGTAAATTATAAAAGAAAAGTATGAGGTCCACATCATGTGGATGTTTGTTGGGTACACATAGGGTACACATAGGGGTGGCAACAAGTCGCATATGGTTGGACCTGGACCCACCTCATCGGTTCTAAAAGTTGGACCTATACTCATACCTGTCCGATCCCGAGTCTATCTTTCCATTGCCTCTCACTATGAGCTTTTTTTTTTACCATTATATACCCTTATTATTGACAACAATGTCATAATCACTCAACATTTGATTTCAACTTGTCACATACATTGTTTAATAGTTAAAGATGACTAAGCGTCCACATCCACCATCATACCATCTCAAAAAATCCTCTACACAGTTGCTAAATTCCCCTTATTTGTAGTCATTTTAGAAAAAATTAGGCTAACTTTCTTATCTTTGTTGTGCTGTTAGATAGGGAGATTAGGAGGCAAAGGGAAAGATTATGCAGCATTCCTTCAACACATTGGAATCCCAGCCGTTGATATGAGCTTTAGAGGAGGTATAGATAAAATGACGAGGATAGCATTGAACTACCCTTGGTACACATGGATTTTTTTATTCATCGATGTTGGGCTCTATTTTTGGTTTGGTTCAGTAAAAATATAAAATAATATAGAAAATCCCTTAAGATTCCTTCGAGTTCATGCAAAATCTCTCTAGGGGAGAGATTTATGTTCACCAAACTTTTTTCCTAGATTTGTTTTATGGGATAAAGAGTTTGATGAGACCATTTACTTTTATTATAAGGAGGTAAAATACACCCAGCTTTCTGATTTCAAATCGGATACCGTAGGGCCTGTCATAAAATTTGAGAATTTTTTTTTGAATTTTGAACCTAATCAATAACATGCTCACAACCACCTGATTCGAAATTCAACAAACAAGAGCGACTCTGACTTCTTTATACTAAAGGTAAATGATCTAACTGTATAGTTTTCTACATAATATAACCACGTTTCTTGGAAAAATGGTTTTACAATTGCAGGGTATGAATCTGATTTATGAAAAAACCTTTTTTTCAAGAGAGATTTCCTGTGAACCAGACATGCCTTTAACGAGATTTGTGCTTGAATTATTACACTTGATTATAAACAAATTTTATCAATAGGAAAAGAACACGAGAGTGTTGTTTGTCGTCAAGAGAAGTAATATTCATAGCAGAACATGAATTGTGTGGCTGATCCTGGAGGATATGACTCAAATGATGATGATGAGAAGTGACACTCAATGTGTATTTTACCTTTGCTTTTCAATGCAGCTTTCCCAGTTTATCATTCTTTGTACGACGACTTCGTGTGGATGAAAAAATTTGGTGATCCCTCATTTCAAAGGCACGTAGCAGGTACTTAGATAAAAAACATCATCTCTCTCGTCTATCCCTTTAGCCGTTTTATGAAATGATTAGGTTTTTGAAGGTATTAATGAGAATGAAAACAAATGATTAGGTTTTTGAAGGTATTAATGAGAATGAAAACCACAATGTGCAACTGAGGTAGACGAGGTGCTATCACCAAAACCTTAGCCCCTTTCCCATGTGAACATGTATTCCTTTATAGTTTTTCCCACCTTTATCCTTAGGAGTAATTTCATTGGTTGCAACAATAATGATGTGCAAGTATGTTTATTCATGCCTTGCAAAATTGGCTCTATTTACTACTGTAAAATCAAAATTTATAACACCAATCAGGGTTTGGGTTTTTGAATTTTGGATTAAAAATGTCTATGTTGGTTGGACATTTTTCAAAACACCAATTTCTTTGTAGTGTTAACAAATTCAGCTAAGTCTACTTGGCAGAGTCCCTTGCAGAGCCAATTACCTAGAAACAACTCGGGTTGAATTTCTTTTTTTTTTTAAAAAAAAAAGTCATAAAATTAATATTAAGTGGTGAATCAATGTACATTTGTATGTATTTTTTTATGTTTTTAACAATGATTTGTGATTTTTTTCTAGTCCTATGCCTAGTTTTATACTTTCCTCTTATTTTGGGTTATCTAAAATGTCTTCAACTCTAAATTATTTTCTATAAATCCATGGTTAATATTTTTTTACAGCTTATTTGGACTTTTTCTGTTGTTTTTGGTTTAATTTGATTAGCTTTTAGCAAATTCTTTTATTTTCTGTATTTTTAGGGCTTTTTTGCCCTATTTATTGTTTATTTTATATTAAAATTTTAATTAAGAAACTTCAAGTTTATTAAAATTGAGGAAATTTATCGAAATAATCAATGCACTCATATATTTTGGTTTAATTTTAAAATTTTGTCAGCCGATACATGATCATGACTTGAAATTGTTACAAATAGATAGAATACAAAATTTTGACTTACGATGTTTATGTTTGTGAGAATTTGCA
The DNA here is from genome assembly GCF_000471905.2 of Amborella trichopoda. Next base: position 2,537,516 of record NW_006499905.1, on the reverse strand, counting down.
TCAATAAATTTCATGTCCAATGAATTTGGATCGAGAAATTTGTCAAAAATTGGATTAACCCTTATCAAATTTGTGTGACAGTGGGAAGCATATGGGGATTGGTTGCACTTAGGCTGGCAGATGAGGAGTTCTTGCCATTTAATTATTCAGCATATGCTTCTGAGCTCCACGTAAATATCACGTACCATTATTTTGATTTTTACTTCTTTCCAAACTGACACGTATGCATGCATATACAATTAGTTTTTTTCTTTCTTTTTTCTTTTTTTGTGAGTTACCAATGGGAATCAGCAAGGTCTAAAAAAAAAGATGAGTGATTCGGATCGGCCATTCCAAAACCGTGTCGGATCGGTGGATCAGCACTCCGGATTGGAGAATCTACCAGTTTTGGCCAAAAGAAATTTCAAAAAAATACTATAATTTCTCAAAAATCTAGTTTTTTAGGTTTTTAAACAAAATAATGAAAATTGCATTAAAGTTTTTCATTATTTTGTTAAAAATATGTAAATATTGAAAATTTATCTCAGGTTGAGTGTTTGTTGTCTATTAAATTCATTTTATAATAAAAAAAAGGTTTAAATGCAACACGACAATAAAATGAATCTCTTTAACTCAATTTATTAATTTTATTATTGTATTAACGTAAGAGTTTTGATTTTTGAAAGAAGCTTCAATTTAAGATCTTATATGGATCGTATATAAAGTGCTCATAAGGCAGCCCCACTTCACCCGATGTTCGGTATGAGAACGATGACCCGATGTTCAGTATGAGGCCGATGATTAAAGGACAATGGCAACACCATTTATCGGTGGAGGCAAGACTACGGTAACTGTCGTGCCTCCATCACCAGTAGCCCATTTGGTGCCATGACTTATTCCCTGCTTCCAAACATGCCCAAGCTTATGCATAAAATTCAAAGTTAAGTGATATTCTCTTGTTGAATACAAAAAATTAAAAGTTTTGTATTTTTACAAAAACTCTAGGTTTGTTTGAGATTATAGTTATATGCAACTTCCTTCATATGACATTTTGCCATAAAAGTGGTATTTTTCAATATTGTGGAATTCAGTGTTACATGGATACCGACACTTGTTATGACCTGACCTGACAACAAGTTGCTTGCACCAGTTATAAATACATTGAACATGAGTGTCAAAAAATGATGTGTAATTTAATGTTTTATTCAAGAGCGATGCTATAGGTTCTAATGCATTAAGATAAGGTTCAAATGATGATGATAATGACAATAGTAATATATTTATATGCTTTTTTTTTTCTCAAGTGTGCTTTTGTTGAACAAGTTTGTGATTTGAAAGAGAATTTTTTGCAGTCAAATACCAAGGCACTAGAAACACCAGGACTGGATAAATCCCTAAGCTTCTCTCCACTCTATAACTCCATCAAGGAGCTTGAGAAGGCCGCAAGCAAAATAATGAAGGAAAGGAAGGTATATTTTTAAGCTTTTTACAACAATTTCAGGTTTCATCATGGACAAAAATGGCTGGGAAATTTGTCAAAATACATCTGATATATTAATTATTTAATATTTTAACGTTATGTTTTTTAATTAATTGCAAAATGCCCATAAGATTACACATGATTTTGAGTTGAAATAGTAGAAAAAATGTAAATTGTTCAAAACTAAGTTGTATTTTGATAGGTTTCCCTATTTTAATTGGAAAAAATAATTTCAAGTTCTCGAAAATTTAATTGTATAGTGGGATCTTATATTAACACATGTTTGTGCCAATTATTCCCAAAATTATTAATACTTAATGTAATCGCAAATGGCAGTTTTCCTTGGAGTTGTGGGCCTACATTGAAGCGCTTTTTGGTTCACTAGCAACCCAAATTCAAAACCAACCATTATTGACTTCAATCAATAAGCCAGGATCGATCTCTCTCTCTGGTGTGTGTGTTGATGTGTGAAAATGGTTGTTTGTGTTAGAGGGATCTGTCACTTTCTTTCGGGTCGTGACACGTGGGTGCGCATGAACACGCATGTGTGAGAGAGAGTATGTGAGTGATGATGTATCATGCTAATGGTGAACCCAGGCACTAGAGGAAGATGGATGGGCATCCAGATTCAGGAAAGAGAATGCATTGCTGGTTCGGGATCTTAACGATCGATTAATGATGGCAGAACGTGCTTTCGCAGATCCGGATGGTCTCTTCGGAAGACCATGGCACAAGCACTTGGTAAGCTCCAAAATATCAAATGAATTAGACTCCGAAGCCATATAAATTACACATTCCTTCTTGTTCATCCTGGTGATATGTATCATTTGACGGCAATCCACTCACACTTACAAAAGGAGAATTTTTCTACATGGCTCTATGCCACCACCCACATATAAAACATATGATCATCGGACTATACACGTATAAAAATATGTGATGGTTGTTCTCAATCGTCAGAGCTAAATAGACCTAGGGGATACTTTCAGTCCTAATGTAACAAGTTAGGCTGTATCAAAGAACATAAATTTTTTATTTTTTTTTATAAATCATTTTAGCATGAAATTTGAGTTGTACCTCTTTTTCACATGGGAGTACCTAATAAAAATAAGACAAAAAGTATTTATTATAAATACAAATGACTAAACTACTTATGTAACTTGCGAGGGTATTTTGGTTATTTGTTTTACCTAAAATATTCTTTAATTTAATAGGTTCTCCTATATAAGGATTGGGCACACCTTAATTTTCATGTCAAAATGTTTTTTTTTAAAAAAAATTAAATTAAAATAGTGTTAAGGCATTACATTATTTACAAAGGTATCTAAAAAAATTAAAAATAAAATAGTGTTATGCATTACATTATCACCAAATTATCTTTATTTTTTTTAACGCATTACTGAAGCTATCTCAGTCATCTATTTAGATCAGATAGCCAAGAACAGTAGTAAGATATATTTATATTTGTGGGCTATCTCAGCCATCTATTTATATCAAAAGCCAGGAACATCAATTACATGTTCTTATATATGTTGGCGTTGCACAAAGAAATGTTGCATTTATCCAAAAATCATAAATCCACTAGATTTTAATATCCCAAAGGAATTTTTTTGGAGTGAGAAACCAATCAAAATGAACAAAAGCATTTCTTTATCTCAGTTGCAGATGTGGTTTACTTGATTATAGGTTTATGGGCCTTCAAACCACGACCAATATGGGTCTAGGTCATTCCCGGGAGTAGAGGACGCCATTGTGGAGGCAAGAAGATCAAACACCACAGAGTCATGGGCTTTTGTTCAACACCAAATTTGGAGGGTCTCTAGAGTTGTGTCTCAGGCATCACTGGTTCTCAGAGGTGATTTCACATAAGATAACAAGCAATCTTCAGCTTGTTAGAGATGATTGAAGGTTTAATGGTTGTTTTCTCAGATGACATTAACTCATTAACTGAGAATATATATGTATATATATAGCATACAAAGGGCATGTCACTTCCAATTAAGGGCAAGGCATCACATACTTGGGATGATAATCAGGTGACCCTAGAGAGACAATTAAAAGAGAAATTAGGGCTGGCAAGGGGCTGGAACTAGAGAAAAAAGAGAAATTAAGGTTGGAAAGGGGCCAGGCCTAAAGATAACTAAAAGAGATATTAAGACTGGCAATGGACTGGGCATAATAGGTTACATTTAATTTTAAAAAGTAAACGAGAAAGCCGGGCCAAACCGAGCCAGGAAGGCCCTTGGCCACAATTCATAGAAGCCCTAATTTTTCAGGTTCACGCCAGCTGGCCTCCCTTAAAGATTAATAAATAAAGAACGCAAACTTCCTCCAATACTGTAGCCAAACCAAACAATATGCGAAAATGGTGAAAGTCCAATTCAACATGCATATTTTGAGAAGCAATATTGCATTAACGCTTGATGATTTGTAAAGCTACGTCCTAGGCTCAATTCTTATTAAGGTTGGAGCCCTCCCCCCACGACTCACCCAAAAAAAAACATTGCACTAATTCAATAAGTATATGAATTAATATAAGTGCAAGCTTTCTATGATTCTCCTACAACATAAAGAATATATATTTCCCTTTATCCAACCCTCCATTCTAAATGGAAGGCTAAGATTGCCCTAATCACAATGTCATACATCTACACTATTTTATTTTTAATTTTTTTTGTAAACTATTTTGACACCAAATTTTGGACGTCCAAACCTCTATTAAACTCGCGCGTGTAAAAAATATAAAACAAATATTCTCAATAAAATAAAATGACCAAAATACCCCTAAAAGATACAGAGAAAATTTCTGTCATTATATTTTATTGAAAAATTATTAGTATTGTTTTTTGTTGGTGCGTCCCAATAAGAAGATGGTACGTACCAAATTTCATAATCATTCAATTTGTATAAAAATTATAAATAAAATGTTCTGAGGCACCGGATCTAAGATCAAACGATAAGTGACTCACTTGATAAAAATTGAATTGCTGGATGGTAGGAGAAATATAGATCTTCTATGCTATAGGAGAAGTATAGAAACATTTCCCTTAATACAATTCTCTCTCTCTACTACAACAAATATTTAAAGCAGACCATGCCTCCCATCCAAAGTCAATAAATTTGTGAAGTCATCAAGTAAAGTATAGAACAAACCAAAAAAAAAAATGTAATTTTCCTCTGGCCAGGGATAAATAGCAAAGGAAAAACGCCCCAAAATCGCACATTCTTGTCGGACAAAATGATATACACCCAAAAAATCAATGATCAAAACAATGGATTTGAACCAAATGAATAAGCCCATCACTTTCTTGCTTCTTCTCACTAAAGATCTACAAAACTATTGCTTTCTCTTTCCACATCTTCTTCCTTGACATATACTGGAGGATTAAACTCGATGCAAGCATTAAACTCCTAATCTCGCTTGCTCAAGGACTGATCCTTCCTCTTTCCTTTCGCCCTAATTTGATGATGGGACACCCAAAATTTCATCCAAAAATATTTTGTAGAAAAAAATGAAAAATAAAACAGTGTTTGGCTTGAAATTGAGGTATAAACAATCGCAGCCATTCGATCTGAATCGAATGGCTAAAAAGTGGGGTCACATATAAATTATATGTTGTTAGGGCCGCATAGAAATGTTTTATAAGGATATAAAATAAAATACATTTAAAACAGGATAGAAACTTTGAATTTTTTTAGGGGTTCAAAAACTCATTTTCCCAAATGGAAAATCTATAGGGATGGGAATTCTCAGCCTCTCATAGGAAGAGAGTATTGGCTCTCCACATCAAAGGAGAAAATTGATACTCCCTCACCAGCGTTCTAAAAAAAAAGAAAAGAGAGACACTTCTCACCGTGAATACTTTTGCTCTTGTTAATATTGGTTCCCCATAGTGCTCGAATTGAGTGCATTTTGATAAAGGTCAAAAAAAGAGAAATATGAAGAATCAACAATGCATGAATCTTAACAAAAGCAAGAGACAAAAACCTCCCTCAGGCTTTGGAATCAGCATGGAAAACCCACTAAAAAACCAACGCCTGTGTATTAGAAAACTATTTCGATATACTTTCTTCATGACATCATCATCAATAATAATAATAATAATAATAATAATAATAATAATAATAATAATAATAATAATAATAGCAATAGCAATAGCAATAGCAATAGTAATAATCAAAATTAAGAATCATATTAAAAATACCTAAAAAAAATTTGTTTTGATATAAAAAAAACCTCAAAAAAAATTTCATCAAATAAACCTTACAAGTTTTTTACAACGTTCATCTTAAAGATGGACGTTGGTGAATCTGGGCTCTTGCACCTGTTGGCTCATGAAAGATTTTTTTTAATAATAATAATAATAATGATGATGAAGAATAAAAATAATAATAATAATAAAATAATAATAATAGAATAAAACAATAGGAGTTGTATGGGAAATTTGAAATACGACAGACACAAGCATGTGATTTGTAATTTATATGCCAGGAACAAAGTCAGTTCATAGGATTGCGTGAGCACAGGAAGCATGGCACAATCCAAACAAGGGACAAATTACATGAGAGAGAGAGAGTGGAGAGGGAGTAGAATACCAACTCCTTGAAAATAGTGCAATATAAAATATTATGCAAGATGTTGTAGAATTGTGGAGGATAGTAATATTAAAACAAAAAAGAAAAAAAAAAAAATGGAAGATTGTACCTCAAAACTCATGGAAAATGTGGTTTTTTTAGCCTCCAAGTCAAAGAAAAATTTAGTAAAAAATATCACTTTATCTTTTATCTCTTTATCTTGTAAGATAGAGAGATAAGTGACTTTCTGTATCTAAAGCCCAATCTTTTTCTCTCGCTTCCCTTTCTGTACAAACCCTTCTTTTTGTTGAAAAATAACTTGTTTTCGCTAAAAAACATGGCCTTCTCCTTTTTTACCGGCAGTTTGCCCTAGAAAACGTTGGACTTCGGAAAATTAGTGTTTGGCCATTTTTTGTAGTGAGTTTTCCTTTTGTGAGTGGGGCAGCTTTAATTTGGGGGTAGAGAGAGAAAGAGAGAGGCAGATAGAGAGAGAGGGCTGGTAGAGAGAGAAAGTTGTTCCTTTTCTACCAACAGTTTGCCTTGGAAAACGTTGGATTTTGCCGAAAAATTCGTGTTTGGGCATTTTTGGCGGCGAAGTTTTTTTTTTTCAAAGGGCCGGCTTTAATTTTGGGGGTAGAGAGAGAAAGAGATTGAGGCAGATAGAGAGAAAAAGTGAGAAAGGGCTGGTAGAGAGAAATAGTGTTACCATAATAACACGAGAGGGCTAGCTAGATAATTTTGAGAGAGAGAGAGAAAACGTAAATAGGGGAATTTCTCTACAACTTTGGTATTAGAGAGAGAAAATTAGAGTTGAGAGAGAGGGAGACAATGATATGAGAGAGAGAGTTGGTGTTTTGAGAGATTGACGTTAATGGAAAAAAAAAGAGTTTTTAGAATGTCATTTTAATATTTTTTGGATAAAAAATTCATGATCAAAGGAGTTTAGGAATGAATTTGAAAGTTATTTAAACGTCTTAAAAAAACTTCACCCTCATTTTTTCAACTTGAAATCTATATGGAGGTCGAGATGATGAATTTCAGGGTTATTTGAGCACCTAAACCAGATTCGAGCCACACCCCTTGTATTAGCCCTTTCCATTGGTTAAGTTATTGATCTTATCCGAGGAATGCATTCATAGTCTTTTAAAGGAAAAAGTTTTAAGAGCAAGATGCAACTCAAACCCCTATTGGAAAATCATCCGACCATCTGGACTGAAAAATATTTGAACATGGAAAAAAAAACCGAATTTCAAGGCTAAAAAATAATGTATTTTTTTAACACATTATTTGAACTATTCAATTTCAAGATTTTTAAATAATTATAGGTTTCCTCAATCTGCAGTTTTTTTGCGGCTTTAAATTTCATAATTAGAAGTGAATATAGGAATTTAAGCCATTTTGGTGTTGGAACTAAATGTCGTAACAAAATCTGAAAGGGATTGTATACTATAAGTCAATTTACCTTTGGTACAAGGATGTCACAATTAGTTATAACAATATGATATGAAATCTAACAGCTTAGATGTGTCGCAAAGTTAAAAAAAAATTTGTTTTGAACTTTGAGATTGGTCAATGGAATAAATGCAGTCATCTAATTGTAAATCTAATGATCAACATTAATTGTGACCACCTTGTATCAAAGGTAAATGGTATCATTATATAGTTTTCCAATCTAAAGGGACCACAATTATTTTTGAAGATTTTCGTCAATAAACCAAACAAAACTTACCTAACCTCTTTCCTTTACCCCAAAAGAAAAACTCTCCCCTTGAATATTAACATTGACCACCATTGATTATTTTAGGCCCTAGATATTGTCGAAGGAAAAGAGTGGTCCGCCATTTCTTATAAATATTCCCATTTACAAAAACTAACAACATAGCAATCGTTATCACTCGTGCTCTTAAACAAATTAATACAAAGGAGATAAGTGACTAAGAGAAAGAGGGTTTGTGTTCCTATGAGAGTGGGATATATATAAGTCCGTTTTGAAGTTGACATGAGAGGGAGTTTTGAGGTTGATAAGAAAGAGAGAATGATTTAAAGCTGATGGCCTGCTATTAGGATATGGTAGGGTCCGTGAGAGATATCATGTTCAGTCTGACGATATGTCGAATTGTTTAACTAGATTTTTAAAATATTACTAGAAATATGAATAATAATTTAAATTTTACAAGAATAAAAGAGATATACATTATTGTGTAAACCATCGGGGGATCAAGCTTATAAGCCATATTATGAAGCTCTAAAAAAGAGTTATTGAGAAATGATTAATGCATGAAAAAAGTGTATCTAAAAATTAATTTGATTTTATATCAGCAAGGTCAACAACTGATGCTATTTTTCTAATTAGACAACTAATTGAGAAGTTTAAGACAGAGAAATGCCTCAACATGATCTTTATTGATCTAGAGAAAACTTATGATATAGTACCTCAAAATTTGATTAGGCAAGTATTAAAAAAGAAAAAGAATTCTCTAGACACTACATCTACTTAGTGAGATACATGTACAATGGAATGTTAATCAGTGTACGAACAACTAGTGGAGAAACAGGTGATTTTTTAATGACAATAGGTCTACATCAAGGGTCAGCATTGAACCCGTACCTCTTTTTCTTAGTTATGGGTGTGAAGGGTCTCAAGTTTCTCTGAAGAGATTTAGTGTCTATTAATTGATATGAATATACAGACTTGTCATTTATAGACAAATTACATATGACACTAATAGAAACTAAAACATATACACCTAAACTATACTAAGACTTGCCATAAAATACAGGACACAATATCCTACCCTTTTCATAGTTACTGATTACAATATACACCTTCTATATTGACCAGGTACACAATATACAATCTCTTTTCACACTCCCCCTCAAACTCAAGATGCTATAAAAGAGAGCAACTGGAGTTTGAACACCAAGTCACAAAAACAGGCAATTAGATCTTCAGGTGCATACTCAGATTGCTTGATCAACAAGCAGATAAAGCAGCGACGAATCAACAAGCCTCGAGAACATATGGCTTCATGAACTCTTGGAAAAGATCAAACAGATCAGATAGTCGAAATACGACTTTGTAGAGAGTCGAAACACGACTTGACAAAAGTTGCACCGACTGGATGAACAACAAACTCATCTTGAAAATTGACGACAATGCTTCAGGGACGAGGAATGGATATAGTTAAGATGAATTTGGCTCTGATACTAGGTGAAGAGTCTCAGGTTTCTCTGAAGAGACTTAGTGTCTATTAATTGATGTGAATATACAGACTTGTCTTTTATTAACAAATTACATATAACACTAATACAAACTAAATTATAGACATCTAAACTATACACATACTTAGCCTAAAATACAGGACACAATATCTTACCCTTCTTAGATTTACTGATTGCAATATATACTTTCTATATTAATTGGATATACGATATATACTTTCCTTTCACAATGGATTCCATAACTAGGCTCCTACATGATGAGGTACTATGGTGCATGGTCATAGATGACATAGTTTTTTATCTATGTGACCCGAAATTGATGTCAATACAAAGTTAGAACTTTGAAGGGATGTTCTAGAATCCAAAGGTCTTAATATTAGCCAGAATAAGACTGAGTATATAGAATACAAGTTTAGTAACAATAAGAGTAGAGATGAGGAAGTAGGTAAGATTAACCGCCAAGAAGTACAGAAAAGACCACACTTTCGATATCTTGGGTCGATAATCCAAGAAAATTGAGACATTGAGAAAGATATCGCACTCAAACTTAGAGCTGGGTGGGCAAAGTGGAGATGTGCAACTGGAATTTTATGTGATCGTCGTATATCAATGAACTTGAAGGGCAATTGTGAGCCTGCTCTATAAGGCGGAATGTTGGATAGACAACAAAAACTATATTTATATAATCAATGTAGCAGAGATGAGGATGTTGAGATGGATGAATGACAAGGCAAAAAGGGATAGAATTCGAAATGAATCCATTCGGGAAAATTTAGTGTGACACCAATAAGCAATAAGATAAGATATGGTAGACATAGGTGGGTTGGCCATCTGTGGCGCCGACCAAGTACAACACCTGTTAGAAGGTGCAATTTAGTTCAAGTAAAAAGACTGAAAGGGTAAGGGGTAGGCCCAAAAAGATGTTGAAAATAGTCCGCAAAGATATGGGGCATTATGGTCTCATTGAGGATATGGTCTTTAATAAAGCAGCATGATGAACTTTGATTCACGTAGTCGATCCCAATTAATTGGAAAAAAGCTATGATAATGATGAGTAATAGTTTTAATATATATATAATATATGAGAGAAATGGTTGTTTGGATAGCCTGTCTAACCAACCAAAATCATTCAAATATGAGTTTTGTCCAGGTTTTTTACTAAATATGGTTTTTAATTTAGATTAGACTACCTAAGACACTGATTGTCGGGGTTCACTAATTGGACTGCCGATCTAGTCCAGTCTTAATAACCATGGTTATGATTGTCCAACCATATATGTTAGTTTATGCCCTCGTGGTTATGTTAGTTTATGCCAAACAAAGGGTCCTAAAAAAAAACATAAAAATTAGCCCAAATAAATAAAAAAGACATTGAGGAAGAAGCCAAATTTCTGGTAGCATTCAAATCATCCTTAAACAAAAGAGGAAAAAGTGGAAAAAGCAAAAAAAAAAACAAAAAAAGAGTAGAAAAGCACACAAGACAAAGGGAACCGGCGGGTAGAGGTCCATTTAGGACTTCATTTATAAGTAGAAGGAAATACTAGGTAGAATGGATGGTCAAGATGTTTTTCATTAGCACGTGTATGCAATCTCAGTCATTCATTTGGCTCATGAATCTACAATAAAAGTAAAAAATGACCCTCTCAAAAGCTGGTGCACAAGTGTATCACTCGAAAATGAAAGTTTTGACCAAATGTGAATGAGATACCTGCATAACCCTAACTCTTTTGTTAATTATAAGATAATATTGCAGGAGAACTACGCTCCCGCAGGAGCATACTGTACTTCTACTCCGTTGGTCGAAAGTCTTATTTAGTATATTTTTCAATCTTAAATTTTGAGAACCACCAAATAATCACTAGATTATTAATTTCAAAAAAACAAATTTGAATTTGAATTTCCAATACTTAGATATGACCGTCTAAAAATTGGGCGGTCCATTGTTTGATACGGAGACTGTTTTTTCAAGTGCATAGAGGTTGCAATCTGTAAATTTTTTAATGGAAAATTTATAAAAATGCACCTCAGCTTTCAACTACTAAATATTTTACTAATTTTTTACTTTTCCAACTCAAAATGATATGTATTATGATGGGTTGAAATTAAATAAAAATATAGGAAAAATGTTAAATGGAAGTGTATTTTGTTAAATTTCCCCCTTTTTTTTATTGATGTTAGTCAATGGGGGTGAAGAGTTTGGATCCCCAAAATTTGGGTCTTAAATTTGCCCGGATTCATCTAAGGAGTAAATGGATAGTATACTCTCGTAGTATAATGAAATCTTTTGAAATAACAAAACGATTACAATTTAGGGTTGATTATGATTTATGTAACCGTAGGAAATCTACGGTCTTAATGGTCAATGCAATTTATTGACAGAGTGAATGGAGAGAGAGTGAGACCCATTATAACATGGTGTGACCCTATTGGTTGGCATCCCTTCAATCCACGCCGCCCATCCATTCATTTGATGGGTGAGAACGCTTGTAACATTAGATCTTTCATGGTCATATCGATCATTGTAGCAGTCTCACTGTCTCACATGAGAGAGATACAGATCACCTAAGAGAGAGAGAGAGAGAGAGAGAGAGAGAGAGGTAGTATTACAAGAACGAACGCGTCGGACGTATTACTACTCGTATATAGTAGTAGTAAATACGCCTACTATGACAGTGAAGAAGAAGTAAAACTAAACCTAAAGTT
>NW_006499905.1:2509264-2525537 GCF_000471905.2 Amborella trichopoda | reverse complement strand
CGTACGTACGTACGTACGTACGTACGTTACGTACGTACGTACGTACGTACGTACGTACGTACGTACGTACGAACGTAGAAGAGAAGAGACGAGAGAGAGAGAGAGAGAGAGAGAGAGAGAGAGAGAGAGAGGAGTATTTCAAGAACAAAGGCTCGGACGATTTACACTTCGATATATAGTGGTAAATAGCCCTCAATTGCATGAGAGAGAAATAAACCAATTTAAGATTGGAGACAAGAGTAACACGGCTCGAGTTTGATTGGTTAGTTCTTGATTATTTCAATGCAATGTCTTGTCATAAGGGCAATGGGCTCAAAAATTTTAAAAAAATTATATTTAAAAATTATATTAAAATATAGGTATATACTATTTAAATATTATAATTAAAAATATATAATTATATTTATTTAAATATAAATTAATTATTATTAAATTATTATATATTAAATATTATTTAAATAATAACACTATTAAGGGTGGGTCAAGTCGGATCCACATGGCCCGGACCGAGACCTAAATAGTGTTTAGGTCAATATTTGGACCAGAACTCGACCCGCCATGTCTAATTTTTAGATCCATATCCGGACCACGGTCGAGTCCAGTCGTTAGGTCCAAGGTTGGGTCCGGGTCCATTGCGACCTCCGACGCATAGAAAAAGAAAAAATAATGGAGTTATAGTATAATTATAAAGAGAAACTAATGTAGATAATAAATATACAAAATAATATAATATAAAGGAAAAAGTTTATAAAGATAGGAAAGAATATAAAAGACCTTTGCTATTTCACGAGTGGTTTATTACGAATTCAAAATGTAACTAAAAATATCACACCTTCTTAATTTGGACATAGACGAATAGAAAGAGGTTGAACTTGGACTTGGTGAATTAATGGATGCCAAAAAATTTCATGCTCCTGTAACAATATATTGCCCATTTGCTCCCTCGGGTAAAACCCATTCTAGATGTAATTTTAGGATCCTAAATTTTTGAGACGTAACTTCTTCAATCCATAGGTTAATCTCAACAAACATGAAAAAAAAATCCCAACTGCACTCTCTATGTATTTAAAAAAAAAATATATCTCAATAATGTCAGAGACCCCTAAATTTTTTTGACAGTGAAATCTAAGTATTAGAAAATTAAAAATTTATTTTTTAAAAAATAATCATCTAATAATTCTTAGGTGGTTTTCAAAATTATAAATTAAAGAATTCTCCCAAGCAGATCTTTTGATCGAAAGAGTAGATGTACAATATATGCTCTCACGGGAGCAAAGTGAACATGCTGGCCAATCCCTGCACACATTGGGGTTGCATAGAGACGAAGAGGGAGAAAGAGGAACAAAAAAAAAAACATTCGGGCTTTAGTGACCCGCATAACAAAAAAATTAAAATGCCATCCGAAAATCGCATTCTCAGATTCAAAAGAAATTTAGAAAATAATGAAAAACAATGATAAACTTTCTTTATAATATAATTTCCACCAATAATCTAATCATTTCACAATAGATTAGCAAACTATATAAAAGGTGAAGGGCATTTGAAGAAACAAAGTGGCTCCACATTACACTATAAAGGCGCACTAAAGTCCAGTTGCATGAGGTCCTAACAAGCTTCATCTCTCTCTCTCTCTCTCTCTCTCTCTAATTGCATGACTTCCTAAAACGACACCACCTCTCTCTCTCTCTCTCTCTCTCTCTAGTTTCAGAGGCACTGGTATATTTTCTCTCTAAAAATGCACCTAGCACCGTGCCCCACAAGTGTGCTTCTCATCCTAGCCTCTCTCCTCTGTTCCACCACCTATTTCCGGCTTCCCTCTCCATTTTCCGACGACAATCCCTACCACTCCCTCTTCCTCTCCTCCGGCGACAACGCCACCACCGCCCGACACCTTCTCTCTCTCACCTCCCGCCCCCACACTGCCGGCACCCCCGCCAACTACATCACCGCCCTCTATGTTCTAAACACTTTCTCCCTCCTAAACTTCCAAGCACATGTAACCCCTTACAAAGTCTCTCTCACTTATCCGATTTTCCGATCACTCGACGCCAGCTTTCCGGCCACAAACGCGACATCGAGCCTCAGCCTCCAACAAGAACCCTGTCAGGGAGACCCTTACTCTGAGACTCTTGAGGCCTTGCCAACCTTCCATGCCTATGCCAAAACAGGCCAAGCCATAGGAGAGGCCATCTATGTTAACTATGGTAGAGAGAGAGACTATGCACTTTTGAAGAGCATGGGCCTAAGTGTTGAAGGCAAGGTTGTCTTAGCAAGATACGGAGAAATATTCAGAGGGGACATAGTGAACAATGCCATGGAAGAAGGGGCAATTGGTGTTGTTATCTACACTGACCCTAAGGACTATGGAGGGGACAACAGCTCGCACACGGAGGCTCGGTGGATGCCACCGAGTGGCGTGCAAATGGGTGCGGTCTATAGAGGTATAGGAGACCCCTCGACACCGGGGTGGGCTAGCATAGAGGGGTGTGAGAGATTAGAGAGAGAAAATATGGAGAAGGGGCTGCCGTCGATTCCCTCTCTTCCTATATCGGCCAAGGATGCGAAGGTGATCGTGGCCGGGCTCGAGGGGCCACTGGTTGATGAGGACTGGCAAGGTGGGATCGATGTGGGTGCCTATAGGGTCGGGCCGGGTCCAGTCACCCTCAACCTCACTTATATTGTAAGTAGTTTCTTTTGTGTGTGTGGATGCCTCTCTCTCTCTCTCACTCTCTTACGCATTGGTGTGGGTGATTATGGTGTTGGGTCGGGCCGGGTCTAATCACCCTCGAACTCATTGTTATTTGTGTTGGGGGATTCCTGGATCTCCCTCCCTCTCTCTCTCTCTATCTATCTCTCTAGCTTTGTGTGTGTGTGTGTGGTGGGGGATACCTGGATCTCTCTCTCTCTAACACACACACATTGGTGTGCTTGCTTGTGCCTGCAAAAATGTTGCTATTAGAGATTACATCATACCTTCTTTGTTGTGGTGGCTTAGGAGTTAGGATATGATGCTTGGTCAACATCATTAGGTACATTGGTGGCTTTTATTGAGAAGGACCCTGCTCTCCTATGGTACAGTGAAATGGAGTTTTGCATCTCAAATTACCTATATTTTCAAGAAAATATTTGTGAGGAGACCATTTACTTTTGACCGAAGAAGGTCACAATCGTTACTGATTGTTAAATTTGAAGTGGGGTGGGTGAGGATGTGCAGTACAATTTTCAAAGCTATTTTTGTTTTTTTTTTGAACGATTTTGAGTTTTTATCTATTAGATTTCATATGGAATGGCTAAAACCGATTGCGACCTTATGTACCAAAAACATATAGTATATCACCCCAATTTACAAATTTTTCAAATATATATCCTCCAAAAACATTACATTGACATTTCAATTGGAAAAAAATAAAAAAGGATAATCATTGATGGATCTAGACGGTTGTAATATAGTGGCCAATTTAGATTCTATGGCATTCGTAATCCCTTAATTTTTTGAAAACCCTACTTTTGGTTTTGGCCTCTTAGCATTGTCAAAAGGGTACACTACAACAAGCTATGGGAATGGGCCGTGCAGCAGCCCCAATCCTAAAAAAACGAAGGCTTGGGCCAGAAGATGTCGCCCAAGGGTTGGGCTAGGTTCGGGCCACCACAACACGATGGTAGGGTTGGGCCAAGGCTACGATAGGGTTGAGCTAGGGCTTGGGCCACCTTGGCCCCATGCTAGGCTAGGGCCAAGGCTAGCCCAGCCCAAGCTCAGCCAGTTGCTAGCCCTAGCGACAACCTAAGGGTTCAACTCCTTTTCCATTTGCATGATAAACAAAGTGGAAAGAAGTCGAGATTTTATTTTCCGGTACTAAACTTATAATACTTAGGAGATTAGGGTTTCAAATTTAACATGTCGAACGTACAAAATTAGATAATCAGTCTAAGGATTGTTTACAAAAAGACTATTTATTTTTTTGTACATCGATGTTGAAATCATTCATACTTATTAAATGTCAAATTGGATAGCAAGTCCAAAAATTTTATAGCATTCTTGAAAAGTTTCAAGGCTGACATTGTCCTTTGGAGAAATGGCGAGGACAAGTGTTTAAAACTTGAGGCATGAAGTTTGTTGTCTTTACCTAACGCGGGATCACCCAAGGGCACCTTTATTTTTCGTGATGCACATGTAGCAAAATTGTTTTGTAGTGAGAGCAAGTGGCATATACTGTTCTAGTGAGAGAGTGGCATTTTTGGGGTGATTTTCAGGGGGAGCTAAAGGAGATGAAGATTCATAACGTTTTTGCTGTGATCAAGGGAGCCGTTGAGCCTGATAGGTAAGAAAAATTTATGGCTAGGATTGAGTCGGATTGATTATTTTTAGTTGGATCCAATCTTAACTTGACTCGGGTTAATATTATTAATATATATTTGTATCAATATCTACAAGGTCTGGTAGACCCCGACTAGATCTAAGCTTACTTGAACCCAGACCTGATCTAGGTCGGGTCAACATCAAATGGATCAAGAGACGACTCATATGGTCCAAAAATTGGGTCCAAACTGGGAACTGATTGGGTCAACGTGTCGGGCATTCGCCTAATTTTAACCGTCTACCCCTCTTGCTCTCTCCCTTCTTTATGGGCTCTCTCACTCTCGGGTCAACATCAAATGGACCTTCTTTATGGGACCTCTGTCTCTCTCTCAACATCAAATGGACCAAAGTCTGGTCCATTTGGTCCAAAATCTAGGTCCAGACCAGGGCCACTTGGATCAACGTGCCGGGTCCAAAAGTTGAACCGATCCTATTTTCACTCCTAATTTTAACCCTCTGTCTCCTCCTCGTCCTCTCTTCTTTTTTTAATCTCTCTCTATATACTCCAATGGAACCCTATCTATTTTTATAAGAGAAAATCATTACTTTTAGTTTCAATTTTTAAATACGAAATCGAGTAATAGTTGATTAGATTCAAAGTTTTTTTTGCCCTTGAATTTGACAAACTATTAAATCTCACATGTGGCAACTAAAAGTGATCATAACCATTTTAAACTAAATATAAATTATCTTAGTAATTATGACCTTCTTATATTAAATATAAATAACTTTTTAATGGGTTACTAATTTATGCGTTTCCTGTCTGTATGTATATTTATACGTGGACTTGTATTACTTTGATAACATAAGCAGCATGTCTATGTTACAGAGTTTTATGCAAACGAAATAGGAAGGGCCCATGGCCTTGTCTTGTAGGAAGCTTTATAGTGGTAGCTTTTAGAAAAGGGAAAAAAAAATTTACTTGATTTTCATTATAAAAGGGCTCAACCTTTTTTATTCTACGGCTCACTAATAGGAAGTTTTATAATGGATGCTTGTATTTATTTATGGGTGCGAATTTTATAGGGTTGTAACCTTAAACAATTCAATTAAGGTGCACCTCCAAATTTTATTATAACATGTATTTTTTGAATAAAATTTTTTTAAGATTATTTGAAAATATATTTTCATATCTAATTATAAAATTTTAAATATAAAAAATGGTTAAAATTAAGTAGATCTGCAAACATATGAAAATCTTGAAAATGGGAGGTATAGATAATGTGTTGCAAGATACATTATTTTTAAGACTAAAAATCTTTTTCTTTCTCATATTCATACATCTCGATGTCGAAATGATCAAACTTAGAAGGAATTTCAACATTAAAACAACTTTTTCAGATGGATTTTTGAGGTTTATCTGTAATTCTACATTTTAAGGTTGCAACCTTATATAAACTCTTTCCTTTATTTATTGGGTGCGGTTTGTATGTCAAATTTAATCAACCAAAATAATGCCCACCTCTAAATATTGTTAAAAGGTAAAGTTTTGGTGTCGGAAACAGTTGTGATGGCCTAAACATTTATTTTTTCCCCTAATTACGAAATTTAAAGCTTAAAAAATCATGTATATTGAGTAGATTAATAAACACTTAAAAGATTTTAAAAATAGATAGCCGAGATAATATGTTATGACTATTTTTACGACTTAATTTTTTTTTCTAACTCGAAGTCCATCTTAAAGTCGAGATGATCACTTGTGAGTTTTTCAATATCATAACAACCTTTTTAGGTGAATTTTTTGGATACATCCTACCTCTGCAGTATAAGATTGACCCTTGAAAAAACCTCATCTTTTATTTATTCATTTCCAAAGTTGCAACTTGTATTTTCATTAACTTCCAATAAACTATTTCCAAAGTTGCAACTTGTATTTTCAATTAACTTCCGATAAACTATTTTAGTATAATAAGGAGGATTGCATATTATAAGACTATTTACATTCAATACAAATAGGTCACAATTATTTTTAATATCTTGATGTGATGTTGGATGGATAAGGTTTTGTAGTAAACTTTGAGAAATAATTTTGAGCTGATCCCAAACTGATTGCATAATTCTTATTGTCTGCCTTTATTTCTAAGGTTTAAAGGGTGATTGAGACCTTGTATCAAAAAATAAACAGTCTTATTAAATACTTGTCCATTTGTGCCCTTTATAAAAAGAATGAGTACATGCAGCTTATCTAGCTTGTGTATTCATCACCTTGTCCTTGTACTAATGGCATGTTAGTTAATTTACATGCATTAACCCATTAATGGTTTTTAATTTTATATAATGCGAGGGCAAGTTTGAGGGTATTTGGCGCATATGTTCTAAAAACGTGTATAACAGAACAGAACGGGGCTAGTCCGTTTCCGTTGCATCGGAAAAATCGTTGTTTAACTAAAAACTTGGAGGAAAATAGGGTACAAAAGAAAAAAAAATGGAAAAAATGAAAATAATTGAAAAAAGGAAAATATTGAAAAAGGGAGAAAATTACAGGGAAAAGTTTGAAAAGTTATTTTCAAATTGAGAAGTTTCTCTCAATTAACGGTTGTCATTTCCAATATTATGATAATAGTTACCATTTATGCTATTTTATTTTTCGAGGATTATTTTAAGACTTGATCTCACCGAAATGAAGCTACTATCTAGCAGCAGTTTTTATGCAAAAAAAATTAACAGCCCCATTTACCAGCTCACCGTTACATCCACCACCTGAGATATAGGGCTAAGAATTTAACCCGTTGAACGCAAAACCCAAATTTCAGATCTTATCTAGATCCATGCCATCGGATCGGATCCGAATAGTAATTTCGATCGAAAAAGGATCTAGTTATAAGTGGATCCAATTTGGATGTGAATCCAGATTTAAATCCCATGTATACTTTTTGGATCCATATTCAAATATGAATATCCTGGATACAATTGAATCCAAATTCAAATATCATGTATACTTTTGAGATCCGGACCCGATTTGACCCATTCTCAACCCTACTCAGATATTAATTCATGTGGTACTATAGTTGGAGTTGATGTGTTCATGGTGGGAGTGGAGGGTGGGACATCATGTTGTGGCATTTGGTTCCCTAACCACCGATGCCCCAACCCCGCAATACAGTTGGAGATTTTTCGAGATTTAAGAGTCATTATTACAGGTTGAACAATGTTAAAATCATCACCAAATTGAGAGGCAATTCTAGGTTGAAAGATCTGATAACATAGTTACTGGAAGCAGGAACGGGAACTGCTCCGCTTCTCGGAGCCCAAAGCTCCGGAGCTTGGGGAGCGAGTTCTGGAGAAGGTAAAAGTAGCGGATGGAGATCCCCTATGAACAGGGAGCACGTTCCCAAGACATCGGGATCGAGATTCCTATTTAATGGGAACACTTTCCATGTCAAATGGGATCGTGTTCCCATATTCATTATGATTTTGCTCCCAACGACAACAGGATCACACCCCCATCTAAGAATGACCGTGTTTATATTTGGAAAGGATCGAACTCCATTCAAGGAAGGATCGCGTTATGCGCATGATTAATTCATGCCCCCATAGTAAAACTCCACTTTTATGAAAATTTGGCTTAAAATATAATTATTTTATTTTAAAAATTAAATTTATTTAAAAAGCTTCTTTTAGGATGATTCTGAAAAATAAGGATAGAGTTCCAAAAATGTAGGGATCACGCTTCTAAAATTCTAAGAGCGGGGATCCAATTTATTCAGGAACAAGGTCCTAAAATTTAAGGAACGTGTTTCGTGCAGTATCGGGAGCGAGCTCCGTTGTAAACAGAATCAAGAATCCTAAAAATAGGACCAAGCTCCCATAAAGTACGGAACGAGTTCCGGTCGAGATCCCGACTATGGAGCGTCGGAGTTGGGATCCAGAGAGGGAGTGCCATCATAGTTGGGCCCTCCCGGTAACTATTCCCTGGAATTCGCAGCCTCCCTTTTTCTCATAATTTCTTAAATAATTCTTAATGCAAATTTTCAGTCTTACTTACTTGGACTAGCCAAGTCAGATTGAGGGACAAGGACTCGTAACTGCAGCGAATCAGAGCCCGAGTCTGACTGTTTGAGCCCTGGACTCGAATTAGATTTGGCTCAGTTTTCTCGAGCTATTATGGATATATTTTTTTGGATATATTTGTTATTCTCGGCCGTTAAATCGCTAAAATGGATTGTTTATGGTGTCCATAGGTACGTATTGATGGGGAATCATCGCGATGCATGGATCTTTGGAGCCGTCGATCCTAATAGTGGAACGGCTGCCATGCTAGAGGTTTGTATCACAGAGATAGAGCTCATGTTGTCCATGAATTTGATTTCTGCAATCCTAAGAAATAGTAATAAATTTAGAAATATAGAATATGATCCATATGAACATGATAGCAGCAATGACACCCGTCCACTCAATGGGATGAGTGGTTCTGGAGGAAGAGTAGGGATGTACAATTAAGGGGAAATTTGTGAAAATACCCCTAAGAGAAAGTATTTAACTATTTGCCCAATTGCGACACTGTGTTTTGTTTGGATATAGTGCAATTAAATCAAAATATACGGGTAAAGTGTTCAATTTTTCATCTCTAATAAGCAATTTGATACATTTCTCCTAATTCAGTTAATTACACTTAGATGGTGGAACCCCTTGCCTCCATCACCGTCCAATCCAATTGATGAGAGTTTTATGACGACCATATTGTACCAGCCTATAAAGAGGAGTCACCTAATCCCGTCGCTCTTTTCTTCCAATTTTTTTTTTTTTTTTTTGGCAGATAGCCCAGAGGTTGTCCAAATTACAAAAGAGGGGCTGGAGGCCTAGAAGAAGCATCATTTTGTGCAGTTGGGATGCAGAGGAGTATGGTTTGGTACTTTGCTCAGTTTTATTCCTTCTTTGTTAGAGTATGTGCATTTGTAATCTCCTAGGTTTTGAGATGGTTTCGCGTTTTTCTCATCTTTCTATCATATTTACTAGGCAATAAAGGGGTAAAAAGGCTCTTAGAATCTTTTTAACGAGGATAAAGAGGTGAAAATTTAATTTGTATGGCTAAAATTTGAAAGCAGATCATTGGAGAATTGTTGTGTTGTTGAGTGAAATTCCTTGAATGTGATTAAACGGTGTAATAAGGAGCAAAAGGTGCTTTGGGAGCTTAGATTAGTGTGTCTTCATATTCTTGATTTGGCAAAGCCTTTCACCATTTCCTTCCACCACATCTATAGGGAAGCCAACTCTCGGGCAGATTAGATGATGCAATTCAGGCTATGCAATCTTTTCTATCAATAAAATTTAGTAATGTTGGTCAAAAAAAAATTTGAAAGGATATTTAAAACTTAGGAATTGGGGTAGGGAGAGGGAAACATATTACTTTCTTTCAAGGTTTTATTTTTTATTTATGTGTAATTGGGTGGAATTGAGTTCATGTTGCAGATTGGATCCACAGAATGGGTAGAAGAGAACAGTGAGATGATGGGCTCAAAAGTTGTAGCATATCTAAATGTCGACACTGCAGTCTCAGGAGCAGGATTTCATGCCTCGGCCACACCTCAACTTGATCACCTACTCAAAGAAGCCACTCAAGAGGTAGAGTTTCTCCTTTTATATTTCACAATTCTTCTATGTCAAAATCAATCCTTTCACACCTAGGATACAAATAATACGTCTATGTTAGATACAAATATTAGTGTCAAAAAAATCAAATTCAAAATTACTTTTATGACAGGACACATCTGTACTTCACCTAAAGAATGGACAGTTGAGATTTTAGGTAAGATCAAGTATTCTTGTAGCAAGATTTCAAATAAAAAGGTTAAGACGAATTGTCTCGGTTTTTTAAGGCATCGGACATGGGTGTCATATCCTCGGTGTCTTTGGTATGCCGATACGAGCAAAATTCAAAAGAAACATATATCCATGTTAGATAACTTCACATACATACCCCCACACACATTCACTTACCGTCAATTTTATGTATGAGCTCACATCTGTATTTTAATATCCATTTTTACATATCATTGCATTTCAAAAAATATTATCATAAATTTATATTTTGAAAGGAGTCTAGATTTATTGCTCTCTATAATAATTTTTCTCTTTATTGTGCATGCAGATGTTTTAATTTCTCTTTTTTTTTTGAAGTGTAAAGGATTTAAAAAAAAAAAAAAATTTCGCATTTCATGCAATGTACATGTTTTGCTTATATTTAAACTATAGCTCAACACAAATTGCATACTAAAAAAAGCAATTTAACATGAATTACATAACTCAAGTTTGGTCAAACTTTATACACATAGTTGTGTTAATAAATAAGAAAAGGAAACGAATAGAATGAGATCATGTACTTTTTAATATAAGGAAGTTAGAATGAAATCGGGTGGTTGAGGATGTTTCATTTAGGCATAATATTTCTCAAATGTTGCGACACACTTTCATCTATTAGATTTCAAATTCAATAGCTAAAAATGATTGTGACCTCCTTATACTAAAAATAAACAATATCGTAATATATAATCCCATAAGAAAAACGGATTTTATATTTAAAGATATGAAATTTGGTTCTTGATTATATTATTAAGTTAAAAGGGGGAAAACTAGACAAGTCCTAGAATGTATTTTCCTCAGAAGTGAAGCCATTTCGTAAAGTTATATTTATTAACTTCTCAGCAACCTATGCCTCAATCTCAGAATTAAAAGGTTCCACATGGGTAATTCTTTACCTTCTTGTAATTTGATGGACAGATTAATCAAAGCCCAAGCCATTTGGAGGGAATTACTTTCAAATCATTTGTTGTTGGGGTGATTGTGGCCATTAAAGGCCTTATGAGTGCTTGTGATAAACATTTTCATACAATGAAACATAAAATCAATGGGAGTAGCAAACGATGTTTGCAGATATCGGACTGAGCTTGATGAGTTAAGCTAGTTGGTCGGGAAAAACTTATGTTACCTGGGCATAGAAAACTATCTGATAAGGGTTCTAATAAGTCGTCCCTTGATGAAGTCAGAGTATGCCCGGATGAGTGAGCCGATCGACTGTGTGTAATAATGGCCTTCAGAGACGGGGGCCTAAGCCTCATCCCTGAGCCATCACACAACATGCATATATGATGGTCGTTTCGGGAAAGCAAACCACCTTTCAAGGTGAAGCTTATGCATGCGCAAGAGATACACCTATACGATAAAGGAGTTGTGGTCGCATCAGGTCTAGGTGACCTTGGTACGTCTCTAGGGGAGAATTTGAAATTCACAGACTGAGATTACGACCCTTTGACACATCGGCCAGACTTTGATAACTCACTAATAAGCCCCTCCGTGGACTGCGAGTCATGAGAAACACTGGGTCGGTTTGACAAAGCAAGTGTGGACTGTAGTTTACAATTGAAGGTTGAATGCCTCAGTTTATTTAATTCCTAGACCATATGGATCATTTTCCCATCTAATGAATTTAATCATGTTTGTTTTAATGATATATGATTTTTAGAATTATTATTTGAATTTTTCTAGATCTATAGATATTTTATTTATGAAATTTAGATTTATAAAAACGGAGATATTGATTTTAGATTGATTTAAATATTCAAATTTGATTTTATGGATTTTTAAAAATCATATAATTAATTTTGATAATTTTAATATTGCATGGGAGGCCCAATATGTTAATGGGCCCACTATTGCATGTGGGTGGGTCCCATGAAGTACCACCTAGGGTGGCACACCCCACCTTAATGAAACTTTCATTGTGTTAGTTCAAGTTTTGGCTTGAAAAGAAAGCTTTAAAGTGTTTTGGAAAGATTTAACCTTGAGAAAATTTTCAAAGGATTTTTGGAAAGCATGATAAGGCTTGTGCATAATTTTAATAAGCACTATATTATGAATAGAATTATTTTATTTAATTTCTATTGATGGGAAAATGGTTTAAAAATGGGGGATAAAGGTTCTAGCACTTTCCATGATGTTGATGACTCATTTATGAAATAGAAGACTCAAATTTCTCACCCCACAAGTCACCCAAGATCAATTGTTCATATTCAATCTCACAAGAAGAGACAAGCCATGGAAAACCCTAAGAAACTCTAATATTGTTCAAGCACTATAAAAAAAAGATTGATCTCTATCCAAATTTCTACACTTTATCTCCTATACCTAATTCTCATCTCTCTCGCATATCCCACAAAAGAGACACGCCCCATTTAGAATATCTCTCTCACTCTTAAGAAAGTTTCTCTCTCTCTCAAGAGACCCAAAGGAGCACGCCCCACTCTTTCATACTCTCTCATCTCTCATTGGGGATTTAGACTTTAACGTTGTGGTAGAAAATATAAGCATATCTCTCAAACTAGGTTGATAAGGAGATTTACCTAAGGGTTTGAGATTTGTGATAAAGGGGTTCATTGTTTCATTAGAGGGTTTGGCTTAAACTTGTTTCTCGGTTGAGAGTTGATCATTGATCCCGTGTCATCGGATGGTGATGACTCGGTGTGAGATGTAATAAGCTCGGTTGAGGTAATCTCATCTTTTTTTTTCTTGTCATATTTAATTATATTGTCTTTATATTCTCAGGCATAAGAATTATAGATATTTTCTTTATTTAAAGAAATTGGTTTAGTGGCATCAAGGTTTTTAAGATTTTAGATTTGATAGTTTTATTTTCTTTGAAGCAAGAGGTATTGTAATAAGACTACTTGTAAGTGATTTTTGCCAAAATAAAAGAAAAATAAAAGAAAAAAAAGAGTGAAAAGAAGAAGAAAAATAAAAATATTCCCTATTCTTTCATTTTTTTTGTATGTTAATAGAAACATATTCATTATTCAATTCTTTGATCCATAGACAAATTTTTCAAAATTTTGATCTACTTTTGTCTATGAAAAGCAAAATTATCATAACCAGACCTGCATCCAAAATCTAAGGGTTTGGTATAGTAAAAACCAGTTTGAGTGGTTAAACTGAACTTTTAGACAAGGGAAAAGTTTTAATAAGGCTGCAACCTTAAAATGTAGAATCACAGATGCACTTCAAAAATCCATCGGAAAGGTTGTTTTAATGTTGGAAAAACCCTCTAATCATTTATCTCGACATTGAGATGTATGAATATGAAAAAAAAAAAAAAGCTTTTGAGTTCCGAAAATAGTGCATCTTGCAACACATTATCTAGACCGTCCATTTTCAAGATTTTCATATATTTATAGATCTACTTGATTTTAACCATTTTTGGATTTTCAAATTTTCTAATTAGGTATGAAAATAGATTTTAAGATAATACTAAGAATTTTTTACAACAAAATTACATGTTATGATAAAATTTTAAGGTGTGTCTTAATTGGATTGTTTAAGGTTGCAACCTTATAGAAACTACACCCTTTAGACAAATAAAAAGATAGACAATAGTAATAAAATGTGAAATATATCTACAAATAAAATTTTCATATTTGTTTAATTGGTCAAAACCGCCTTATATGACCAGCCAAAAGTGGTTAAAATATAGATTTTGACTAGTTTTTAAGCCGTATACAATATTTTCTTAGGATCGGATAGGTTAAGGCCCCTATTGACTCTCAGACTAGTAAATCCGATGTCTAGAAGTAGCTACTTGTTCATGGAACTCTCTTTACTAGGGTCTCTCTCTCTCTCTCTCTCTCTCTCTCTCTCTCTCAGCACTAACCGATTTTACTTCACAGGTTAAAGATCCAGACAACTCCTCAAGAACGGTCTACGATTCGTGGATTGAGTCTGGTGACCCTCCTTTGGTATGCAACTTTGGTCTTTAACATGTTAGAAAAAACCTCTACTGGTATTTTATGTATATTGCAACAATAAAAACACTAATGAACAAGACATTTTATAGAGAACCATTCTTTCATGCGGGGCTGGATTGTATTTGTACAATATGCGGTCCAGAGGTATAAAGCATCGATCTTCAAGATGGATGCGAATAGGTGGTCCATTTAAAAACAATTGTAACTAACGGTCTAAATGTTTTTTTAATATAATTATAATTTTAAGTTTTTAAATTTTTTTTATTTATTCATATTCATGATCTCGATGTTAAAAATTATATATTCTTTAAAAATTAAGATCAAATTATATTTAAAAATATATTTATTGCCGAACTGGTATTTGTACATGTGCAAACTTGGCCGCATGCTAACTGCGCCTATTTTTAAATTATGAAAGAAAAGTATGACATCCGCATCATGTGAGTTTTTGTTAGGTACACAAGAATCTTTTCAACGGCCAAGGAGGCTTGGGCCAGGGCCGGGCCAATCTCGATCTGGCCCTACTGGAAATTAGGCCGGGCTATGGTAAAAGCTGGTCCAACCTAGGCCTGTTGATGCTCCTAAATCTGAAGTGTTGTTGAGGGGTGCTTGAATGCCCTTAGACGTCCACATCCACATCATACCATCTCAAAAAGTGCTCTACACTGTTGCTAAATTCCCCTTATTTGTAGTCATTTTAGAAAAGATTTGGCTAGCTTCACTTTCTTTTCTTTTTTTTTTGCTGTTAGATAGGGAGACTCGGAGGCGGAGGGTCAGATTATGCAGCATTCCTTCAACACATTGGAATCCCAGCCGTTGATATGGGCTTTAAAGGAGGTAGATAAAATGACAAGGATAGCATTGCATGGTCACCAAAGTACCCTTGGGCTCTATTTTTGGTTTGGTTTAGTAAATAAAAAATAAAAAGGAAAACTATACGATGTGACCATTTATCTTTAGTATAAAGCGGTCACAATTAACCTTGACTATTGGATGTGAAATTAGATGGTTGTTTTTATTCCATTGACCAAGCTCAAACTTCAAAAGAAATTTTTCTCAACCTTTGTGACACATCCAAACTATCAACTTTCACATTTGATGGTTGTAAGTAAATGTGACCTCTTTGTATCAGAGGTAAATCGTCTCGTTATACACAATCCCAAATTAAAATACTCTAGAAAATCCCCTAGGGTACCTTCAGTTCAAGAATCTATCTCTAGGAGAGAGATGTTTGTTTACCAAACTGTTTTCCGAGTTCTGTTTTATGCGTGAGACTATTAATAAAGGTAGAATACCCTAGCCATTTGATTTCGAATTGGACGCCTTAGTGACTGTCATAAAGTTAGAAAAAAATTTCTTTGAATTTTGAACCTAATCAATGGGATAGTCACAACCACCCGATTTGAAATTCAACAGACAAGAAAGACTATAGCTTTTTTATACCAAAAGTAAATGATCTAATTATACAATTTTCCATATATTATAGCCATATTTTTTGTGAACGTAGTTTTATAATTCCAAGGTATGAAACCGATTTATGAGAAATCTTTCTTGTCGAGAGAGATCTCTGGTGAACCAAACATACCCTTAATGAGATTTGTGCTTGAACTATTCCCGTTTGATTAATGACAAATTTTATCAAGAGTAAAAGAACACTAGAGCGTTGTTTGTTGTCAAGAGAAGTGATACAATAAAACAGGATTCGTGTGGTGATTCTAGATAGTCGGGATATGACTCAAATGATGATGATAAGAAGTGATACTCATGTCATACTTTACTTTTGCTTTCAATGCAGCTTTCCCGGTTTATCATTCTTTGTATGACAACTTCGTATGGATGAAAAAATTTGGTGATCCCTCATTTCAAAGGAACGTAGCAGGTACTTAAATAAAAGCATCATCTTTCTTGTTAATGTAAATACACAATTACACACAAAGATTTCTTAAGCTACCGGCTATAGTGAATTGTAAAAGCTATTAGTTTTCAGCCGTCAGATTTTTCACCAGGTAGTTTAAAATTCATATCAATGTTTTAATTTTAATTTTAATTTTGTATATATTAGATTAAAATAAAATTTTGGAGGTATATATCTAATACTATTGTGTACTATATAAAAATATAAAATAATTACTTTCAATAATTTAAAATAACCTAAATTACCCCCCCCCCCTACCCTACGTACTAC